>ML869683.1:5880-20388 GCA_009831015.1 Picea engelmannii | reverse complement strand
CGTACTATCTTCAAAAGTGTAATTTTGAGAAGCTGATAAGTGTAACTTTCTTCATGAAAATGATCTTAAAGAAGAGTTAGATCTTCTATCACCATGTCATTATCATGTCATCATCTTGATAACCAAAAATGTGGATAACAGAAAGCAGAGGAGGAAGCTATAGATCAGAAAAAGAAAGAACTAAGGGACTTCATAACTAGAAAAATAGAGCGACTAATAGAAGAACAAGAAGATAAGTCGGAGAAAAAAAGGGCAAGAGAATTAGTTGTCGAAGTTGAAATAATGCAGGAAGGCTTGAATAGACTGTCTATGTAGGAAATAAGTATAGCCACCCCAGAAATAGTAAGATAAGGGACATTAACCTCAAAATTTGTAAGCACACATCAACAATGAGAACTCCTTTCACCAGAAGAGAATAAGAATACAAATGGGAAGAGGATTCCATAAATTATTAGAGAAGTTCAAATTAAAGGAAAGAAGGCCAGGAATCTTTATAAGAAAAATCTAAGCTAGAAAACTACAAGAAGCTACAAAAAACTGAAGGAAGACTTTAGAGGAGGCATATCTATAGAACTTGAACCTCACCAGAATAGTAGAACCATGCAGAATGGGACTTCACCACAACGAAGCTATATGACTGTTGGAGGCACCCCGACCGTTAGAATGATGCCCCATAACGGCTATAAAATGCAGTTATGAGAGAATGGATCATTGAGACTGTGCCATAAAAGACAGATTCACATTGATGGACACATTCCTGCCCATTGGAGGAATCTGTTACGACGCTTGCTTATTTAACCCGTCAAACGTTGCTCTAGGAACACTCTTTTCCAACCGTGATTATCTGAGCCAATAGAGAATTGCTTGTATCTCGTGTTGTGATTTCTATACATCAACATCCCTTTGATTACCTCACTTGTTCGTTCACCTGCCCAATGTATTTGGTTACAAGTGTGAATTTCGGGCGAACCTAGCGCGTTAGAGAAGTCTGTGGAGGAGATTCACATGGAGATCATGGATAAGAGAGTTATGTCTGTAGGAATACATGCATCATCGACTGGGGGAGTGCAAGGATCCCCCTTGACTAGACATCATTCTAACCATGCTATTGAGAAGTGAAGAAAGCACCGCGACAATCTAGCTAGAGCAAAGCAGACCCCGTCAATCTTACCAGATTACATATTGCCTTTGGCTGGCACGGTTAACCACGACAACATCCCACATGAATTTGAGTATATGTTGATCACTGCATACATCCCGAAGGGGATACGCGTAGTTGGACCCCATTTAGGACATATCCCAACTTTGAATAACAACGAATTTAATCTCGGCGACAGAAAGAACTACATGATGCTCACATCCCATAGGTATTTAATGAAGATGATTGTGAAGAATCTGTGCATAGTATCCTAGCTGTGGATTAAGGAGCTCATGCAATCAATGATATTGAATGTAATGAAGATCCCTCACTTTGGCCGACACCAAGAGGTTAACACTTGCATTAAAATCCTCTTGTCGTGCTACCATGGAGGATACCTATGGCTTAATAGGTGGTGTCACAGTGGATCTGACACTGATCCACCTGATCATAGAACTGAGCATGTAGGGCCCCATGCCTCAACATTTCTACCTAGGGAAGGACTAAGATCACTCCTTGGCATACTGCATAAAGGAATATTATGGTGATGTAGAAAAGGAAAAGCGAGGCTACAAGGTAGCCTCTATCCAGGATGGCACAGTGTGCCTCGCTTTCCAACTTATAGCTGGCAAGCTCGTTAGAAATAACCATCTGATACAGGTTACTGGGTTCATAGTAGACCTCGCAGGAAAGTGTTTCGAGGGGATGCAAATGAATTGGGTGAGTAACCTCATCAATGAGCTTGAGAAAGACAGTCACGAAGCATAGGATAAGGGGTATGAATTCCATTTCAGTTGGTTACTATTATTAATCACATTTGTTTCTTGGTAGATGCCGGAAGGAGTGACATTTGCATAAGTTGAACCATCGAAGCCATTGGTTGTGAGGTTATCCACCTTGTGGTATATAAATGATATGTCGAAGAAGTGACAGTCAAATGCTATGTTCCATGCCTACTACTAGCAGTGGAACCACGCTATTGAGTCATTTCCATGCATGACACTGAACACATTACACCAGTACAGATCACTAAAGAAGTTTTACACAGATCGACACTTTATCTATATCATTGTGCGTAGGGATGAAAGCAAGGAGGAGTTGCAATCATATTATAAGATGACCGATGAAGATATGGAGGAGATCACCAAAGAATGGATGATGGAGTTCCTTGTACCAGTTGAAGATGGAGAGCTCTCTGATGCAGACATCATAGGAATCCCCTTGGTCACCCGAGTCGAGCATGTCGGGAAGAGAAGTGCAAAGAAAAAGAAGAAAAAGGTAGAAGTCCATGAAATTAATGAGGAGGACATTGCCTCTGCAGAATATGGATCTGGATCTCTAGAAGGAGGAGGATAATACCAAGGCAATGGACAAGGAGGAGGGGATGACGGAGAAACGCAAGAAGAAGGTGAAGCTACACCGCCTAAGGACCCCCCTACCGAGGCATAAACATAAGAAAAAAGAAAGGTTTCCCCGTAGAAACCTTCGTCGAGAAAGAAGACGTGTGCCAGTAATCCCAAGATGAAGGCCACACTCATAGTGGATGACATATATCTAATCATCTCAGCTGTAGAGGATGCTTCAAAGGATATCTTGAAGTGATATGGAGCAAGGAAGGAGACGCTGTATCAAAGAATTGAGAAGGAGTTGAAGGAGATACAAAAAGCCATCCATTCAAGCCGCGTAATACCTATTTCACCTTATTCGATGAAGATTGTAGAATTGGGGGATGAGCCCACCTAATTATGAAGACTAGAGGATGCAACAGAGGCTCGACTTCAGTGAGTCCAAGAAGAAAATGACTAGGCTACATAAGTGTTGAAGCAAGAAAATGAGGATGTCTTAGAGCAACTACAATTTGTGTAGTCCTATGTAACCACCTAAGAGAAGGATAAATATAAAATTTGGGTGATGTTCGAGGAGGAAAATGAGAAGATACAGAAAGAAAAAGAACAGTTGCTCGCAGAGAAGACTACGATTAAAGAAGCGTTGACTAAAGCACTTCACTCTGTGTCGGTCTTGGCACGGGAGGAACCAGAGTCAGTTGATATGCAAGTGGGGAAGCTCGCTAAGGCCATTCAGCAGCTTCAAGCATAGGTAATGTAGTTGGAGCTTTAAGCAATGTCAAGCACTCCGCAAGAAGTGCATGAACAAAGGGAGGAAGCTGCTAAGAGCATAGTTGGAAGGATCAAGGTCCTCACCTTAGAATGTAAGTAGTTGAGTGATCGAAGTGTGCAGACCTATGAACACCTTGCATAAAATATAGAGCTGAGGAAACTGGAAGCACATCTCTAGGAGGTGCAACAATAGGCATCCATCGTACATGCATAGATGAAGCTAGTCACTGCGGTCAAGCGAATGAAGAGATCACAGGAGCAACGCACAATCCAGCAGCTGATTACTGCCATCCAGAGTAGAGTCATGGAAGTTACACAAAGACTACAGTCGGTGCAGGATGAGGCCTACACGATTTTTGAAAACATTGAAGGAAGGGGCTCACAACTAGACCAAGTGGTTGTGATAGTGGAACATAACCTAGAAGGGCCTGTTACAAAGAAAGTGATTTAGGAGTTCACCAAGCAGGAATATCTAGTGAAGCAGCAAGTCGAGGTAGCTCGAGCTAAGCTCGAGACCTTTGAAGCAACATTTCCCAGATCTAAGTGACTAGGGACAAGTCACAGGTGAGTGTTGGGGGCCCATTGGCCCTTGACCAAGTTTTGAGGAAACATTGGTCGTGTTTGACCACTTTTGGGACTTCGACAGGCTGGTTGAATATAGAGCACACAGGTAGAGCCGAGAGCACGAGATCTAACTTATTTTGCGGGCTTCTGGACCCAGCAAATGGTTTACTATGGTTTATGTAACGAGTTATGGGATGGCAGCCCATGGGTTTACCCATGTTTAGGCCTTTTTGTAAATGTATAAATAAGCATCCAAGTGATGTAATAGCATAAAATTGTTGGTGGGCTATGTGCACAATATTTTGTAAGTGTTAATGTTGGCTTAGTGCAAGAGGTTTTAAGTTGATTTTTGAAAATAGAGGCTCTGTGCCTTGACATGATTTTGGGAAGGAGGATCTGGAACGCAACGCACAGATTTCATGTCCTCTATGGAGTTTGGCTCTGTGTCTTTGTGCATAGGACTGACTGAATGTAAGAATATTGAAGACTAATAAAGAAGAAGAAGAAGAAGTTGGTGGACGTATCCCCACACTAGGGTACATAACGCATATCATGTGTCTTGATGGGCTTTGTGCGATGTGGATTATGTTGTTTATTTTCTTAGTGTTGTTGTTATAATGTATGATGAATGCATATGATGATTGTTTCTTAGTGCTTAATGGTATTAAATATAAATGAATGTTATATCCGAGCTAATGCTATGTGGTAAGTGATTGAAAGTGCTTGATCTTTATTGTTGCTGTGTTGATCTGTAATAAGGGTTTAATCTGCGATGTGAATGAGACTCATGAGCTAATGCTTATGGTTGGATAAGTGCTCTAGTAAGTGTTTTAATCATATATCTATGTCCCATATTGGTTGTAAACACATGAGTCTTGCAACCCCCTCCCTCGCCTCTACCTCGGGTGAGACTTCATTTGCTTCGTGGGTGTTTCCAAAAGGGATGATAGTTAGGGTTTTGTTGGTGCATTGTTGAAGCGTTGAACCCTAGGTGTGCCCCCATGCCAAAAATCATTAAAGGGTATTTTCAATGGTTAGGATTGTATATCCCCTTGGAAACATTCTTGACTAGGGTTTTAAAACTAGGGGTTAGGATGGTTTATCTCCCTAGGGTTTAAAAACAAGTTTCACATTAATTTGTTGAGCTAAGTGACTTGGAAAGATGACGACTTGGGAACATATGGGTTTGGGATAAAGTTTCAAGTCTCTTTCCATTTTCCATCCTAACTTACTTATTAATGTTATGTCTCCATTACCCAATAGATAAGGCACTAGTCTTTGCATTGAAAGACATGAATATTGTTTTCTTGAAATCATTGAATTTGTGGATGAATTGATCTCACTTTAAGTTACCTTTTCATTCTCAAACACTTTCATTTCTTACAAGTTTACTTGTTGTTGTAATAACAAGTTAGCTATAGTCATCAGGGAAGCAGAAAAATCTCTCTCTCACTATTATTTACTTACTTTTTTACCACAAAAAAATGTTCTTGAATATTTTAAATTAATATACTTGTTAAGGGATACAAATTGGAATGTTTATTTTCTGATTTATGTGGTGGAAACTGTTTGCTGTAGAAAATGTTTTCTACAACCATCTAGCATTTTTATAAACTTGTTGATAACACTTACCTTGCAACCTATTTAACCATCAAAATTGTGGTTTAATCATTGGAAAATGGTATATTGTTTATGAGCTTCCATTTTCCATCATTTATTGTTGATTATGACAGAGATTTATTGCAGTTGTTAACATTCTCTTCTTTCTTATATAAATTATAGTTTGCTGCAATTTTTTGGAAAGAAAGGTTTCTTTCTATTTCCCTTAGTGTTTGGGGGTTTATTTTCATGATTTTTGGTCTTAGGATATTGGATTTAACATTGGTTTTGCAGGTTATTGATCAATTTTCCTCTCTCCTCTACCAAATTCATCATTCTCCAAACCCTAAGAACTCTCATCTAGCGACCCAAGGAGGGATCCTTTCCAGACCCTTTTCTCTCTCTCTCTCTCTCCCTCTCCATCCCCCCAAGGTGACCTGGGAAGCCTCCCTTAATTTGGTGAAATAATCCATCACTAAAACGAGGGGAATAATTTCTAATGTGATAGAGGTTCTTACCCCTAGTTGTGTCATGCTAGTGACACTTGTGGTTGGATTTTCCCTAGAAAAAATTTGTGCGGTAACATTTTTGGTTTCGTTGTCGGGGAGGATTTTGAATCATTTTTTATCCCTTAACAACACTTGGAAATTGTTTCCCAAAGTGTTTATCCAAATATTTCTCGGCGACTCCACCAAGCGAAGTTACCCTCACAATTTTCATGAACTTCATATAATTTTATCTGGAGAATCCATTGAGGAAGATAATCTCTTAGGTTTTGATGAGCTTTGAGATCTTTTGGAAATTGCATTGAGGCGTCATTCCAGATAATGGAACTATGGCACCTTGGCATACACATAATGCATATCCCTCTCTTGATATCTAGGGTATTCTTGGGTATCCAAATCATTACCCTCCAGAGTGGAACAAGAATTGTCCAAAGTTTAATGATGACCTAGCCCTATCAGTTACTCATGTTGTGAATTATATGAAATATGATTCAACATTAAATATATTACATGATAATATTCTAATGCAATTGTTTGTAGAATCTCTAGATTTTAGACAAAAGAAGTGCTTCATGCATTCATGCAAATTGAGGAGCATACCTTCTCCTACAAATCTTGTTGAGCAATTTCTCAGGTATTGGGGCCCAACCACTGAGAATCGTGAATACCCTTTCCAAGAGCTCAGGGATTCTCTTTACAAAGAATGTTTTCCTATGGATTCTGATGATGATGAGATGATAATTGAAAAATGTAAATTTGACACCACCAACCCTATGAAAAGGAACGAAAAAGAATAGATAAGTGAAGAGAATGTCCCTGACAACCAAGTATTCAATAAAGGCATATAATATTTCCATCATAAATATTCCACCTAAGAGAAACCGGATAAAGCACCTCTTACTGAGTGTCAAGCCCTTTTTTATGAAGAATCACTTGAAGAACATATCCGAAAAAATCTAGCAAGAAAAATATGTAATATTTGAAGAAATGCAACATGTTGAGAACCCATATGAGACATTTCTATCCATTATCCAAGTTGATGAACATGAAGTCATTCAACCTTTAGTTCCTCCTATACATCAAAATGAAGAAGTGGTCAATAATACAAATGATTTCATGGAAGACCTCTTAGACACAGTTGATGAAGACATCAATGATTTCATATATGTTGGGAGATGTAGATGGGATGTGGGTTGTTTCATTTTTTATAAAGATCAGATTTACGACATCAGGGGTAGTTTTCAAAACAAGAGTGTTGAGTTGTCCTCTTTAGAGAATTGGTCTACATACCTAGATGATCCAGGTTTTTGGAATCATGATGATGATATGCGCGTAGATGGGTCTCATATTTCCCAATATGACTTGTTGCAGTATACTCATGATGATTCTCATTCATACCTTGAGAATTGCTATGGATATCCTTTTGAGCACTCAAATTTGTTATATGATGAAGATTTCCAACCACCTTTGTGATCAAATTTTGATGAAGATAATATTGTGGCCAACCTAGAACAATTGAAGACTCACACTACATGTCAACAATGTTTTCAACTAGGGGCGTTTTGTAGGGATTTGCAGATGAAAAGGAAACATGTTTTGAGTATGGGGAAGGATTCTTTCTCTAGACTCGAGCTTGTCCCTTATCGTATCTCTCCTTCTCTAGGAAATCATAGGGTATTCTTGGGATCTCTCATCTCCTCTCAACCTTCATGGACTGGTGATATTCTAAGTGAGGATGAAGACGAGTCATCTTCTATATGTTGTATTCCTATTCAGAGATGGATTGATCGGGCTTGTGGCTACCCTTTATAGCATGATTTTGTCCCACCCTCCCACCTCCATGAGTTGCATTTTATGATTGATTATATATTTATCTATGATTGTGATCATGTTGGGATTAACTTATCTTTGATATGGTTTATAATTAAGCATAGGGGAAGACAATTTGATGATATTCTTGGGTTGTTTCATTAGTTCTATGATCTCACCTGATGTCTATAGGCTTTGGGCCCTATTTAGGTAGGTAGGTCATTTTCATTTTTGCATTTCATTGTGTCATAGTTGCATATGCATGTCATGGTAGTGTAGTTTCACTTTCTTGGATTTACATACACAAGTGCTTGATTTACATATTTATTTTATTGCATCCTTGCATATTGTTGTGTTATATTCATTTTACTTTCATAAGTCATATTGATATGTTGAAATAATTTTATTTTTTTTCCTTTGGTGTTTTTCTTAAAATTTTGTAGTTGCAAATTTTGTCGTATGAATAAAGTGGTGAGTTACACCACCCCTCTGGTTTTAACAATTTACTTGATTGTGTGTAGGAATGGGTCATACTAGGAGATGTTGAGGTTCTCATGCACTCTAAAATGATCATGTGTCCCATGTAGGATCCAAATGTTACCGCCCCCAACCTAGGGGTAACTAAGGAGATGATGTCTCAAGTCCCATAGGTTGTAGACATGGAGTGCCAAAAGATGGATGGACAACACAACCCATAGATCCCCTCTTCTTCAGTGCACTTCAACATCATCATCAATCGTAGAGAAATGCCCACCACACTAACTTGATCCACAGAGGGTGACATGTATTTCTTCATGAGGTAACTAGTCAAGTTTCATGGCAAGTATCATTTTAATACTTGGGGAATTTCGATAAGTTTCAAAGGTTTCTTTCTTATTATGAAATGTTTTCTCAGAAGTTATGTTTTTTACCATTTTTCACCAAGGTGGCTATCCCAAGGTTTCTAAATTTTTTTCCACCCCTAGGGAAAGGGGTGCTATTGAGTGTCCTTCTTGATGGGTCATCATGTTATTCCCAACCATATTTTATCACTTTTCATCTTCATTCCTCTTTGTATCCTCATCTCTTTTTTTTTAAGGTTACATGTACCCCAAAAAGGGCTTATACATCATTCTCTTATAGTATGAAGGGGTCGAAGTCCCAGAGGTTGTTGCAACTAGAGTCAATAAATAAATAAAAAACCACTATCAAAATGCAATGGAAGGGATACAAGGGACATAAAATCCATAGTCCAAAAAATTGAGCTCTACCTTTCTAGGGGCTCGCCCTAAGTACTGAGTGAGAATGAACATCTAAACTATCTGAAAAGGAATTCTGAGTATCCCACTTGAAAGGAAATGCATTTAATCCACAAAATCAAGAAAACATGTAAAGGGGACATGCAAACTATCTAAATAAAACAAAGGAAAATTAAATTATAAGGATTGGAAAAAGGTTGTGCCCCAAATAAAAGGTAAATCAAGAATGCAACACACCCTCCACAAAGGAACCCATGGAAATGAGACCATATGATACCATTGCATGTCAATGACCCTAGACTGAAAGTTTATCCCTCATCCACCTCACATTCATCACATGGCCTAGATAGGGTTCAACCAGGAAACACTCCTCTACTTGGGGAATTGGCTTACCCAATAGGTTATTTTGATAACCCTCCCATATTTAAATTTGGTAAATTGTAAAAAGTATTTGAGCATGTGTTTAATTTTATAGGGGGGATTCGATGTACTTTTTTGGATGGATATTGTAAAAAGATTCATTTACTTGGCATGATTCATATGACTTGTGGACCCTTCAAATACATACCTTGTTTTTCTTTGCAATATCTTTCTTGGTTACATCTTTCGTGGAGGTACTAAGGCACTTTTGATCTCCATAAGGGAATGAAATCCCATATGATGGATTTTGTGCCCCCCATGTTTGTGGGAATGGTGATGATGAACATTTCACACTTGATGATGTAATTGGACCATGAAAGAGGCCTATTTCATGACGTCACCCCCCATGCAAGAGAGTTACATTTTTGGAGCATGATGTCAAGCTCAAAAGTCCTTATTTGACTTGGGTCTTGCACTGGCTGGAGTTGTGGGACATGAACCCCACACATTTATGGACTAGTAGGATGATGTGGAACATTAGGAGTTGATGCACTAGAATTTGGAGGATATATCACCAAATGAACACCATTGGAGAAGAATTTGGGTACTTAATTTCCTCTATTTTGTCATTATTTAGCATATGTGGACAAAAATCAAATAGATTTGGTAAAAGTCATTAGAAAAACATGAATTTGAACCTAAATTAGTGGATTTAAATGTAAATTGGATAAAGTGAACTTGAATTTTTCTCCATAAATAGAGGCAAGTCTCACTTCATTTTTCATAATTGATCATGGAGACAATATTCTCTCTCTAAAGGAAATTTCAACCCTTTTATTTTCTTGTGCAATGGATTGGTATGATTTGTCTATTGGTGATATTTTATCATGTGCTATTGTTAGGAGGTGACTTGATCTCTTTGGAGGATTGGTTTGTGATCTAGGATTTCCCCTAGTGAATAATATTTGCAGGTTTGCTTTGGTTTGAGGGTAAATTTCTGCAATTTTCTTTGATTATCTTGCTTGGAGAAGCCTAGGAGGGTTAGGAGTGTCTATCCCCTCCTTCAAGGTAATTTTATGATTTAAGTGAGATAATTCAAGGGTATTTTCAAGGGTTAGGATTGTCTATCCCGTTGGACACATTCTTGGCTAGCATTTTAAAACTAAGGATTAGGATGGTCTATCCCCCTAGGGTCTAAAAACTAGTTTCCCATTAATTTTTTAAGCTAGGTGACTTGGAAAGGTGATGTCTTGGGAACATAATGGTTTGGCCTCAAGGTTGAAGTCTCTTTTATTTTCCATTCTATCTTACTTATAATGTTGTGACTCTATTATCCAATAGATAAGGCACTAGTCTTTACACTATAATGTAATAAAAAGTTAGCTACAGCCATTATTTCTGAAGCAAAATCTCTCTCCCACTCTTATGCACTTACTTTTTCACCGCAAAATTGTTTGCTTGAATATTACAAATTAATCTACTTTTTATTGGCATGTTTATTTTATGATTTATGTGGTCGAAACTTGTTGTTGTAGAAAATGTTTGCTATAAACATCTAGGGATGTTATAAAATTGTTGATAAAAATTACCTTGCAACCCATTTAACTGTCAAAATTGTAGTTTAATCATTGTAATATTGTCTATTGTTTACGAGCTTTCATTTTCCATCATTTATTGATGATTTTGACAGTGATTTATTGAAGTTGTTAACATTCTCTTCTTGTTGATATAAATTATAGTCTATTGAAATTTTTGGGACATCAAGGTTTCTTCTTGTTTCCCTTAGTATTCGGGGGGTTATTTTCATGATTTATGGTCTTCGAATATTGGCTCTAACATTGTTTTTTCAGTTTATCATTCAAATTACCTCTCTCCTCTACCAAGTTCATCATTCTCCAAACTCTAAGCACTCACATCTAGTTACCAAAGGAGATATCCTTTCCATAACCTTTTTTCTCTCTCTCTCTATCAATCCCCCCAAGGTCACTGGAGAATCCTCCCTTGTAGTGGAATCATCCATCACTTAAATGAGGGGAGTAATTTCTAATGTGACATAGGTTCTTACTTCTAGTTGTGTCACACTAATGATTCTTTTGGTTGGATAACATTTTTGGCACCATTGGAGGGGAGGATTTTGAATCCTTTCCAATCCCTTAATAACACTTGGCAAGCCTTTCCAAAAGAATTTATCCAAATCTTTCCTAGCGACTCCATCGAGGGAAGTTACCCTCACAATTTCGGTGAACTTCATATAAGTTTATCTAGCGAATACATTGAGGAAGATACTCTCTTCAATTTTGATGAGCCTTGATATCTTCTAGAAATTCCATTGAGGCATTATTCTAGATAATGGAACCATGGCACCTTGGTGTTGATGAAAAGGAATGGATGTCCCTATAACAAAATTTCCGAATATCGCTAGGCTAAGGAAAGATAGGTGGGATTATTACCCTATGTTTATAGCCTTTACAAAAATATCAATTAGACCTCAAGAAATATGCACTTGGGCCTAATGCCATTTTATGTGTTTTGTGTTTGTAAAAAAAATAAAACAATTCTTGTAACAAAAATTTAAATCAGATTAAAGAAAATGATCAAAAGACAAATATGAAATAATCATTACACATCAATTCCAAAAGTGAGATCAAAACCAACAATAATTTTATTAATTCAATTTTGAATTACAACAAAAAACATTCTCTTCATACCCTTGTGTGGGTAAGGACCAAAGTAAGACTTAGAAGTCAAAGGTGGAATATTACATGACACAAAGAATACTGGTGTCTTTCAAGTAAATACCAAGATTTTTAAAACTAGATCAACAAGCCACAAATGTTTCACTATCTTGACTCTTTGGAAAAATGTCAATAATCTATACTTCTTATTTCCACCTTCAGTAAAACCCTTATTATAGTTTGTTCCTCTCTATTCTCTCATGCTTTGTCCCTCCATAAAGTCCTTCTTTTATTTATCAAACATAGTTTTGATTAGTTCAACTACCTTTAGTTAGGTAGTTAACTAACCTTTAGTTAAGAGAGACATATTTTTAATAAATAATCATAATAAGGTTTTTTAATAAATAATAACTAATAGGTGGGGAACCCTAAATAAATTTGTTGTTTAATTTTCAAAATATCCCCTTGTACCTCCATAATTGCAATATGCATACCATCCATAAAATATATTCACATTCAACACCCCCCCCCAAAAATAATTATGCCATAAACACACTTATGACTCCCAAAAATAAATTAATCATGCCAAAGTATATATATGGTATATGTTGTCCAAAAAAACAAAAGTGAAAGATTGTCATCAATAAACTTCCACATGGAGTCATCATAGAATAAAATTAAAAGTCATATTTTTTTTCTGAGACTATCCTCTTCTGTCCACTTTCCTATGATGAAGCCACCGTGTGTGTCCGTAAGTCTACCTTGGGAGATTTTTTTTCTTCATCTAATAATGCTTCAGGGTGCATATCACCAAAGGTGATATTCTTAGGTTCATCCTTATGCAGAATAGAATGTGAGGTAACATAATGTGAATATGAATCAGAACTGGGTGACATGGAAACTTGCTTCCCTTTGCTAGGTTTAGGTTCCTGATCTAAGGATTTGATTTTATTGAGTTGTTGAGAAATAGTGCATGTGAATCCATCGAAACAACAGGTTTAAGTGGCTTCTTAGTAGGTGGTGGAGGTAGTGGAAAAGATACAATAGGCCATCCGTGGTGATGGGGTTGGGGATCATGAACTATTTCATTCCATCCATGATTGACTGGAATCTCAAGATGTAAGGAAACATGTGGTTGTACATGTATGTTGGTGATGCTTGGATGAAGTTGAAATGGAAGTCTAACAGGTGGTGGAGGAGGATTAAAATATCCTTGGCATGCAAGGTTGATAAGACTAGTTTGTAGGAATTGATTAAATTCCTTAGAATCAACATCAAAGTGAACAGAGAATCTAAGTCTCTTGTTTATGCCCCTAGTCCAACCATCTTACTTCCCTCTATTCCAATTTCCTTTGTTTCCTTTTTTATCTCTGTTAGATCTATTGTTTCCCCTGCTGAAAAATCTCATCTATTAAACATGAAAACTAGATTTGAGTATGTATACCATAGAAAGTAAAACATCATATACATTTTACATTTAACATATTTTGTAGAAATGGCTATGATTCAATCAACAATCAAGCATGCATTCAACTAGGGATATAAGAGAAGAGTAACTCAAAATTAATTTTTTTGCTCAGTTTTGAAATATTTCTAGATCTCATAATTCATACAACTGATATTTATTCAAGAACATGGGGTGTGTTCCCGCTAGTGTGTTCAAAACTCAGATCTTGGCCTACCTTATATATGTAATAATCCCAAGCTACAAAAAGAGTATTGGATATTTTATTAAGAAGGGAAAGAGGAAACGAAAAATATGATGGCTTTTTAATTGATGGAAAGTGAAAATAAATGACAAGGAAAAGAGGTCCATGTTCATAATTAAAAAATATCAGTAATCAACCTTCAACCAATATCTCAATTTATACCTAATGCTTGTCAATAATCGTATCACACATGCCATGTCAAGTATCATCTACATTGAATTATGGTATATCAATTATCCTTGATTCAAAATTAAATCCGTGCATTTCCTTATATATCATGGGGAAAGAATATGAAGTTAAAATGAAACATGATATTGGGAATTCAGGAGCAATTTATGTAAAAGGGAAGTATGAAGGGGATTGGACCAGAAAATAATAGCAATCAACCATTTCCAAAACTTGTAATTTTTCTTCCAATATTCATTATATTTTGCCATATTATACTTGTCTTTGAATGTTGAAAATAGACTTATGTAACATAATTAAATAAGAACAATCATTTGACCATGTATCGTTTTCCAATTTGTCTCTTAACCATAGGTGTAACAATCAAAATGTATATGCTCTTGTCAAATTTTTTATATCAAAATGCTAACAACCTTCCTTTAGAAAATTATTTTTCATTTCATACAATAGGGGAAGGAAAGAAGGAGTTAAAATTATACATTTTTCTGGGAATTTAGGAATGATGTATGTAAAATGAGGTAATGGGGGATTTGGTCCTATATGTAATATATTTTTTTAAAAGTATCTTCTAAGTACGTCATGACCTAGATATATTTTATTCTAATCC
>ML869682.1:15701-36089 GCA_009831015.1 Picea engelmannii | reverse complement strand
TTACTACAGATGAAAGAAACCTTGAATGACCATAGAAATCTCAACTTATCATAGGTCTTAAAAGAGAAAGAGTACATAGAAACAAGAATAGAAGACTTTGACATAGACTGTGTCCTAGATGAGGAAACACAAGTGAATATCATGACATAAAGAACTTGGGAAATTTTGGGAAAGCCTGCTATGGTTCCTTCATTAGGAGGAATATGATTATTTATAGGAAAGATGATAACCCTATGTAGAAGACTTACCCAGATATCTATGCGTGCTCATGGCACTTCGACAGAAGAAGAATTTGAGATCGTTAAGTTTTTTGAGAACAATGCCCCATTTGTTATCTTGCTAGGAAAAACATGGATTGAGAAAGATCAGATACGAAGGAAACAAGAAGAGGAGGATCTAGAACATAAAAAGAAAGAACTAAGAGATTTCATGGCTAGGAGAATAGCGCACTTAATGGAAGAACAAGAGAACCAGTCGAAGCTACTAAAGACCAAAGATATGGATGTCGAAGTTGAAAGGATATAGGAAGACTGGAGACACCTGTCTGTACAAGAGAGTAGAGCACCTACCCCAGAAAGAGAATAAGTATTACCCTTGAACCCTATGAAAGACCCTCCATAGTGGGAAGTTATTATGCCAAGAGGAGATAAGAACGATAATGGAAAGAGGAAACCACTGATTCAGATCATAGGAAAGAAGGCCAGAAAGCTCAGTAAGAAGAGGGCAAAGTTAGAAAAATTGCAAGAAGTTCTAGAGAATACTTCACATAAGAAAGGTTTCCAAAACTCGAACTTCACCGGAATATCAATACAACATATATTGGCACTTCGCCATGACGAAGTAATACGACCGTTTAATCGACGCTCCCGAACGGTTAGGAAAGCAGTTATGGCCCGAAAGTTCACCATTGGACCGTTGGGACCGTTCCATAACAGATGGAATTGCATTGAATAAGGCTTTGCAACCCGTTGAAAGAAACCATTATGACAATATCTATTATCTCGTCGAGCGTTGCATCAAGAACACTTTTTCCAATTGTGATTATCCGAGCCCATAGAGAACTAGTTGATTTCATGCAGTGATCATTGAGACCTTGCCATCCATTCTGTTACATTGAGTGTTGTTCACCGACCTGAGATATCAGATCTCGAGTGTGCATGTCAGACACAATTAGTGCATTAGAAGCAACCTTCAAAGAGATTCTAATAGACCTCATGGCTGAAAAGGTGATATCTGCAGGCATCCAAGCCTCATTGACGTGAGGCATGCAAGCCTCCCCATCGAATGCTCATGGATCTGGACAATCCCAAGCTGCGACTAAGAAAAGAGCCAAGCATCGTGATGAATTGGCGAATGTGAAGCTAATTCCATCCATCCTACCTGACTACATCCCACACATGACCAATGTGTTGAGTCGTGATAGTGTCCCGAGGGACTTCGACTACACAATCATCTCTACATACCTCTCGAAGGGAATACAAGTAGTTAGACCGCAGTTGGGGAGGATTCCAACCTTGAATATCAGTGACTATAACCTAGGATACTGCAAGAACTATGGCATGCACACACCTCACAAATATCTGACCAAGACCAAGGGGAAGAAGTCGAAGATCATCCCCCAACCATGAACTACGGACATCGCGAGGTCCACTATCTTAAACGTGATGAAGATACCACATTTTGGAAGGCACCAGGACGTTAACACATGCATTAAGCTCCTACTGTCATGCTTCCATGGCGAGCATCTATGGTTAGAAAGATGCATCACCGTCGATCCGGAGTTGATCCATAGGATCACCAGATTGAGCATGCAGGGACCAGACCCGCAAGACTTTTATCCAGGGAAGGCTACAAACTGCTCCCTAGCACAAAAGATCAAAGACACCTACGATGATGTAGAGAAAGGGACGTGAGGCTACAAGGTAGCCTCCATTCAGAATGGAAAAATGCGCCTTGCTTGCTAGTTGATTGCTGGTAAGATAGTCCGAAATAACGGACCCACGCAGGTCATAGGGTTTGTCGTTGATCTCGCAGGAAAATGCATGGAAGGACTACAAATGAACTGGGCCAGTTACCTAGTCAATCACTTAGAACTGGATTGTCACGAAGCTCAGGATTAGGGCTATGAGTTCCATTTTAGCTGGCTACTGATCGTAATCACATTCACTATTTGGGAGATGATGGAAGGTGCAACCTTCCCTGACATTGAGCCATTCGAGCCACTAGTTGCAAAGTTCACCATGCTCTAGTATTCGAGCGATATCGAGAAACAATGGAAATCAAACATAGTATTCCATACCTACTACCTGCAACTGAAGAGGGCTATTAAGTCTTTCCCTCGTATGATGCTGAATACCCTGGACAGGTTCAGGCCCCTTATGAAGTTCTACACATATAGGAATTTTATTTATATTACTGCACGCGTAGACGAAAGTAAAGAAGAGATTTAGTCCTACTACAAGCTCACAGAGGAGGACCTGGAAGAAATCACTAAGGAATGGCCCGCAGGGTTCCTTATACCAGTCGACCAAGCAACACTGTCCTATCCCAACCTCAATGGAAGTTCGGTGGTTACTCACGAAGAGTATGATGCACCCAGCAGTAGGAGGAAGATGTACATGAAATACACAACACATCAGAAGAGACTGCATCAAATTCACCTAGCAGAGGAGGAGACGACGAAGTGGAAAAATAAGAGCAAGAAGGGGAAGAAGACAAGGCAAAGCAAGGCGAAGCAACACTACCTAGGAACCCGCTTGAAGAGGCAGAGACATCCAAGAAAATAAAGGTTTCTCGAATGAAACCTACATCGTGGAAGAAGTCCAAAGCGAGTAAGATGAAGCTGCAGACTGTACTCATGATTGATGACTTGGACTTCATCATCGCAACTGTATCATATGCCTCAGAAGATATTTTGCAGAGAACTGAAGCCAAACAAGAAACCATGTATGGAAGGATTGAAGCAGAGCTAAGAGGAGTACAACAATCCCTTCACTCCAGCCGCGCAGTGTCCACTGCGCCCTTGCCACTAGAAGAACTAGAGTTGGGAGATGAGCCTACCCAACTCCGCAGAATAACTGATGTGACTGAAGCTCACCTTCGTCACGTGTAGGAAGAAAAAGAACAGGCCATAGTGGCCCTGAAACAAGCACAAGAGGAAATCATAGAGCAACACCGAGTTGTGCAACAAGAGAAGGACGACCTCCAAATGAATTTCGAAGAGGATAGAGCACAGATCCAACATGAGAAAGAACATTTGCTCACAGAGCAGGTTGGAGTTAAAGAAGCAATCTGCAGAGCACTTCGCTCTGTGACGGGCTTAGAGAAAATGGAGGAAGACCCGATGGAGAGTCAAGTGGCGAAGCTTGCAGAAGCCATTCAACAACTTCAATAGATAATAAAAAAACTTGAGCTACAAATAGTGCCAAGCATTCCACAGGAAGTGCGAGACCAGAGAGAAGCAACTGCCTGGAGTACAGGTGAAAGGATCAAAGCATTAGCTGTGGAATGTAAACAACTAAGCAGTCATAGTGCACATACTTATGAGCACCTTACTGAGGAACTTGAACTGAAAACATTGGAGTCACATCTCCAGGAAGCAAAGCAACAAGCAACAAAAATACAAGCACAGTTAAATCCCTTATCAGTGGTTGAGCGAATGAAAATATCCCAAGAACAGTGCACGGCTTAGTAACAGGTCCATGCCATACAAAGCAAAGTCATGGAAGTGACTCATAATCTCCAGCCAGTCCAGGATGCAACTTGCCTACTTTTTGAGGAGATTGAAGGTTGAGGAGCAGAGCTGGAACAAGAGTCACTTCGGTAGAACAATTCTTAGAAGCACCTGTGAATGAGGCAATTATTCAAGAGTTTTCCAAGCAGGAGACCTTAGCGCAACACCAGGTTGAAGCAACTTGAGCCAAGCTCGAGGTTCTTGAGGCAGAGTTACCCAAACCAGAGTGACTTGGGACGAGTCACATGTGAGTGTTGGGGGCCTATTGGCCCTTGACCAAGTTTTGGAGATCCTTGGTCATGTTTGACCTCTTTTGGGACTTCGACAGGCTGGTCGAATGCGGAGCGCAAGTCGAAGCGAAGATCGCGGGATCTCAACCCCTTTTTAAGATAGTTTTGGGATTAGGGTTTATGTAACGGGTATGGGATGTTGGCCCATGGGTTTACCCATGTTTGGGCCGGTTTTGTAATGTATAAATAGATATCTAGGCGATGTAGGAAGAGGCCAATGTCTGCTAAGTGCGAATAGTTGCAGATGATTTGTGCATACTATGTGTTAAAGAACTTGCAGAGCTAAGTGCAAGTGATTGTAAGATGCTTGTATATAGACGGTAATAAGGCTTTGTGCTTAAACCTAGCTCGAGGAAGGAGGATTTGACGAGGTGCGCGGAGATCTCCTGTCCTCTACGGAGTAGGGTTTTGATGCTCTGTGCTTGTAGAATATTGAGAGAAGATAATAAACAAGAGAAGAGTTGGTGGACATATCCCCACACTGGGGTGAACCACGTATATCCTGTGTTATGGTTGCTTTGTGCATTCTGGTTATTGTCTTGTGTATATAATTTAAGCTTAAGCACAATAATGAATGTTTAGATGAATCTAGTATGATAACTTAGTGCTTAAATGATGTGGATAAATGTTATATCTGATCTTTTTCCATGTGCTAAGTGCTCAGATGTGTTAGATATGGTATAATACTGCGTTATTCCGTAATTAGGGTTTGGATTTGCAATGTGAATAAGGTTTAATTATTGATGAATGTTAACTACTAAGTGCTTTGTTAAGTGGTATAATCACAGATTTGTGTCCCAACTAGGTTGCAGACATTTGAGTCCTGCAACCACCCCTGCCTCTACCTCAGGTGAGACTTCATCTGCTTCGCAGGTGTTGCCAAAAGGGCAGATAGTTAGGGTTTTTTGGGTGCGCTGTTGAAGCGTTGAACCCTGGGTCTGCTCTTATGCCAACAATCACCCAAGTAAATCTGAATCGCCAGATACCGTGAGGAGATGAGTTTGAACTTTGAGATTACCGAAGCGCAGAGAGCCAAGGGGCCAGAGTGAATCTGGATCATTGGATCCAGGAGGACATGTGTCGATAAGTCGAAAGATCAAGAGGAAGGTGGAGGTCGAAGTGTTGAAACACCCGAAGCTCGAAGAGCTGAAGGGTTTAGAGTTGTTGAACTATAAGTGGACACTTGTCAACAGATCATGAGCTCCAGGAAAGTTGAAGTGAGGTTTTAGTTTGAGATCTGATATTGCCGAAGTGCGAAGACTCAAAGACCTGAAGTAAAATCTGGGTCATGAGATCTAAGGGAGACATGGCATGAGATGTGGTGCACATTTGTGAGCTCCGAGTAAAGACCCAAATAAATCCTCGATCGTTAGATAAGGAGGACACACGTCAGTGGATCATAGACTCCGGGTAAAAACCATTGGGAAAAAGAAGTTTGAGATTTGAGATCTCAGAAGTCTGGAGACCCAAAGAAGATCTTGATCGTCGATCGAGAAGAGGGTCGCAGGACCGTTGATCTGAGTTGAAAGGTCAAACATCCGAAGTGGGAGCAAAACCGTTGATCGAGCAGGACATGTATCAGTAGATCGTGAGTTCCGGAAGATTTGAGTACAAAATAAAGTTGGGTTTGAGATTTAAAAACCACGAAGTCTAGAGTTGTGAAGGAGATCACAACTGCTGATTGAAGGAGGGGTGGATCTAGTCTGTAGATTCGAAAGGCGCGGATCTGAACCATCGATTCAGATGTTATCGTCAAGATCACAAGATCACCGATCCTGTAGCATTGCGGGAACATGAATTGTGCAGAGTTTATAATATCGAGGGCAGGTTGCAATCCAAACTGTGGTTTTGTCAGGAGGACACGTGGAGGCTTGAGGAGGATTGTGGGCCCAAAATTACTTTGACTTCAAACCGCTTGTAGCCGCGCCCACAATCGCATGGTCATCATCAAGGTCACATCAAGAGGGGGCTTATTGGAAAAAAGGAGCTAACGCCTAACACTCTCAGCTTTCACAAGGGAGTGAAAGGCAGGGTTGCAGGTGCCATCAAAACCTACAACAAGAAGCCAAAAGGGCTTGTGTTTAGTCATAGAAGGGAACCATTAAGGTTTTAGAGAGTCACTTGACTCTAGAATCGGAGATCCAAGACCGGGAGGTCGTGCAACCCTACAAGAGAGTAGGGAGGCTGAATCAGGTGGTATCAGAGTTGATTTTGAGTTTGTTTGTAGACAACAAGCAAAGGAGAAAGGAGGTAAATCGATATCATTTGTGGTATCAAGAATTTTATTTCTATTTGTAGGTGACGCAGTGAAATCATGCGACCCTGAAGGCATAGAGCGAATGCAGAAATGGAAGAAGAAACGAGGCAACTCAGAATGAGACTGGACGCCATCGAAACAACATAGAGGAGAGCACCAGATGATGGAGATATTAGTGAATATGAGAGTGAAGAAGAAGAATTCGAAGAAAATGTAGTAGAGGATGCTGCACAAGATCGCTTGATAAAAGCTGTTTCAAAAATAGGAGCCGGAGCGAGTATAGAGGCACCAATGTATGAAGGAAATTTAGAAGTTGAAGAATTGTTAGATTGGGTACATGCTATGGAAAAATACTTCGATTACGAAGATATCGAAGAATATTAGATGGTGAAGCATGCAGTGACAAGACTGAAAGGTCAAGCAATGCTATGGTGGGATGAAATGCAAGTTGAATGCAGGAGCAATGGTAAGCATAAAATTAAAAACTGGGATAGGATGGTAGCCAAGCTAAAGGAAAAATTTATCCCAAAGGAATATCAAATCAATCTATTAAGGAGATTGCAAAACATGAGATAGAAAAGCTTATCAGTGAAGACGTACACTGAAGAATTTTATAGACTGAACATCAGGGCTAGATAGAAAGAAAATGGGGATGAAAAGACAACCAGATATATCAATGGGATGAGATATGAAATACAAGAGGAGATCATTACGATGTCGGTTAGTACAATCGAGGATGCTTATCAAGCAGCCTTGAAAGGTGAAGAAAATTTTGCCATGAAACAAATCCAGCGAAGTAGAGGAGGAAACTCAAACAGAGGTAAGGGAACTACCAAAGAGAAGTTCCAGAAGCAGAAGCATGAAGCTGAAAAACATCATAGTCACCATGAGAAAGGTGGAATTTCTAAGGAAGGACAGCATGGTGGAAGAAGTTCATTTTCCAGAGGAAGAGGAAGAAGAAGAACTAGAGGAGGCGTAGTTAGATTCTATACCTATGGAAAGCAAGGGCACAAGTCTTGGGAATGCCCCGAGAGAAAGAACGAAGGAGGAGGTGAAGCACACATTGTCGAAGCACAAAAGCTTGTGTAAGTAGAAGCAGTAGAAGGAGGAAAGAACCTCATGATGAGGAAGATTCTTCTTAAACCAACGAAGGAGATTGAGGAACTAGTTCATTGAACAAGTCTGTTCAGAATTGCTTGCAAGACTAAAGAAAGAGTTTGCAAGGTGATCATAGATAGTGGGAGCACTGACAAGTTAGTATCCACAGAGATGGTGGAGAAGCTAGAGTTGAAGACAAATGCACATCCAAAACCATACAAAGTATCGTGGTTGTAGAAAGGACATCAAGTTATGGTAAGTCAACAATGCCAAGTTGAATTTAAAAAAGGGGGTTACAAAGATGAAATATTATGTGATGTAATTCCTATGGATGTCTGTCATATTTTATTAGGGAGACCGTGGCAGTTTGACAGAAAAGTTATTCATGATGGAAGAAAGAATACTTGTACCCTAGAAAAGAATGGTAGGACACATATGTTGTTACCCATAGAAGACACAGAGAAAAAGAGAGAAGATAGTTCAAGTATACTTATCATGAGTGGGAAGGAACTCTTGAAAGAAGTCAAGAAGGAAAAATAAATGCAATTTGTTGTAGTGAGGAAGCCTAGAGTTATCCTTACAAATACTTCTGTGGAATATTTGCCTATAGAAATCCAGGAACTGTTATAAAACTTTGTTGACATAGTAGTGGATGAGTTACCTCACTTGTTGCCACCCATTAGGAGTATAAGCCATCATATTGACCTTATTCCAGGAGCTAGTTTACCAAACAAAGTAGCTTATAGGTTGACACCTAGAGAGAATGAGGAAGTCAAAAATCAAGTCCAAAAGTTGTTGGATAAAGGTTTAGTCAGGGAAATCCTAAGCCTATGCACAATACCAACTGTGAATTAAGTCCAAAGAAGTATGGAGGATGGAGAATGTGTACAGATTCCGAAGCCATCAACAAGATAACTATTAGGTACATATTTCATTTATCGAGGATGGATGATTTGATGGATTGTTTGAGTGGAGCAAGATATTTTTGCAAGATAGACTTGAAGAGTGGATATCATCAAATAAGACTGAGAGAGGGAGATGAATGGAAAACAACATTCAAGACAAATGAAGGATTGTTTGAATGGCTGGTCATGCCATTTGGGTTGACAAATGCACCAAGCACATTTATGAGATCGATGAATGAAGTGTTGAAAAACTTCATAGGGAAATTTGTCATAGTATATCTGGATGACATACTAATCTTCAGTAAGACAAAAGGAGAACACTTAAGACATTTGACATTAGTGATGGAAAAGTTTCAACAAGAGAACTTGCTGATAAATCTGAAGAAAATTTCTTTTATGAAGAAGAAACTCATATATTTGGGTTTCGTAATCTCTTCAAATGAATTGAAGATGGATCCGGAAAAGGTAAGAGAAATCAAAGAATGGCCATCGCCAAGCAACATATTTGAGGTAAAAAGTTTTCATGGGTTAGCAATCTTTTACAGAAAGTTTATAAGAAATTTTAGTGGTAAATGGGCACCCATGCTGGACACTGTGAAGAAGAAACACAAGTCCTTCAGTTGGATAGAGGAAGCTAAAAAAGGTTTCAAAGTATTGAAGGAGAATATCACAAAACAACCAATTCTGGTCTTGCCAAATTTTGGGAAAACATTTTAGGTGAGATGTGATGCAAGTGGATTAGCTATTGGAGCAGTCTTGAGTCAGGATAATAGGCCAGTTGCTTATTTCAGTGAGAAACTGAATGACAACAAGAAGAATTATTCCACATATGAAAAAGAATTTTATGCAGTGATTCAAGCTTTGAAGAAGTGGAGACACTGTCTAATTCCCAAAGAATTTGTCTTGTATAGTGATAACCAAGCTTTGCAGTTTATTACTAGGCAAGAAAAGTTGAATAAAAAACATGCTAAATGGGTAGAATTTATGCAGAATTTTACTTTTTTCATTAAACATATTGCTGGAACTACTAACAAAGTTGCAGATGCTTTGCGCAGGAGGAGTTTGATTGTACATGAATTCCAAGTGGAGACCTTAAGGTTTCAACACCTCAAGGAAATGTATAAAGAAGACACAAATTTTAAGGAAGCTTATGAGGCATGCAAGAATATTTTGTTGGGAGACAAAAGACCATGGACTGAATATTTGATCCAGGATGGATTACTGTTCAAGGGAAGCCAATTGTTCATACCGAGATGCTCAATGAGAGATAACCTCCTGAAAGAGAAACATAACAGTGGTTTAGCTGGACATTTTGGTCACAATAAGACATATGCACAACTGAGTAATTCGTATTATTGGCCGAGCATGAGAGCAGAGGTGAAAAAGTTTATGAACAAATGCAGAATTTGTCAATATGCAAAAGGAAGACAACAGAACACTGGTTTGTATCAGCCATTACCAATTCCAGAAAGGTTGTGGGATGTAATTAGTATGGATTTTGTTTTGGGATTGCCTAGAACTCAAAAAGGGAGCGATTCCATATTTGTTGTGGTGGACAAATTTTCAAAAGTGGCACATTTCATACCATTCCAGAAGAAAAATGATGCTACACACATAGCTAATTTGTTTTTCAGAGAAGTGGTGAGACTACATGGATTGCCGAGGAGCATAGTCTCAGATAGGGACACCAAATTTGTAGGACATTTTTGTAGGACTCTATGGAAGAGGCTAGGGACAAACTTGTCCTTTAGTTCAACATATAACCCTTAGACATATGGAAAAACTAGTAAACATGAGTTTGGGAAACTTGTTAAGAAGTTTAGTCACTGAGCAAGGTCATCAATGGGATCAAATTTTGGCACAAGCAGAATTTGCATTAACAATTCAGTGAACAGGAGCACCGAGAAAAGTCCATTTGAAATTGTGTATGGTATACAACCAAGAGGGATTACAGAGTTGAGATATCTAAATCAAGACGAGTTCAGAAGTGTTGGAGCAGAGGATTTTGCAACAAAAATGTAGAAAATCCATGACAGAGTCAAAGAATAGCTACAAAACAACAACCAGGAATACAAGAGCAGAGTTGATGAATAGAGGAGAGAAGTTCAATTTGAAGTTGGAGATGAAGTTTTAGCTCATTTGAGAAAAGAAAGGTTTCCAAGGGGAACATATAACAAATTGAAGATGAAGAAGATAGGACCATGCAGGATTCTCAGAAAATTTGTAGCCAATGCTTATGAAATTGAGTTGCCAGACAATGTTGGGATATCGACGATATTCAATGTTGCATACCTGTATCCTTACAGGAGAGATGAGGCAGGAGTGATCAGGGGATCAAATTTTGCTCAAAAATTCAAAGTGCTTGGAATCACTTCAAACCGGACGAGAGCGTAGGCCTCGTCGTTGCGAACCCAACGCAACTTGTTTCGTCTCAAACAGACGTCGGGAGCGGGAGATATAGAGACTTGTTCATTAAGTCAAATAGGCAAAAATTTTGATGCTGACTGTACAGTCCGTACAGTCTAACGTGGCAGAGCCGTACGACCGTACGTGTGGTGACGTGGCCGTTTATTATTGGATGATAGGTGGTCGAATGGGAAGATGACACGTGGCACTGTTCGAGTGAATGGTTGGATGCCACGTGGCCCAATCAGGGGCTGACATGTGGCATCCCGATAGTGGTTATTATTGCTGTTTGTTAAAATGTATGGAGTCCGTGGGGTTCGACCCCCGGACCTCCCCAACGCACAAACACTTCCACAAACTCCAATGACCAATCGGGCTATCACTTATGCCTTGATATATATATGTTTTGGATTAAATTTAAAGTTGCTTGTGGTATAGTTTTTGGCCGCGACCGGGCCGGGCCTAGCCCAGCCCTTGGTTGCGCGCTTTTCATATGTATGTGCCCACGGGTATATGTATGTATTGGCGCGCATATTTTGTAATATGGTTCCAACGATTGTAATATGGTTCCAATGGTTATGTTACCATTTGATATGGACGGAACCCCATTTATTTAAGCGTGCGGTTCTATGACCCATATGCCCAGGTGCTAGGCGGTTAGGGGCTGGCGTGCCCTTAATCGTCCTACGATTTTCACTGTTGGCGTGGTTGCGCCCGGTGCTGGGTTTTTACGCCTTATATTGCATGTGAGCCAGGTTCACACAAAGAGGGGGTGCAATTTGTAGATGCAGAGACAACAAGCTTGAAGAGGGAGACTTCCAGGAGGCCTAACTTCTTCGTTTTTCGACCGATTGAGGTGCCGAAAGAGCCCAGACAAGGGTTTTTTGGACGCTCTGAAGCCATTGGAGCAGTTGGTTTGTTAGTTTGAGCATTGTAAGACATGTTTTTGAGCACTTTGATCAATTAATAATAATGATCCATTGAAAGTTGGACCAGGAGATGTAGCCCATGAGAGGGGTGAACTCCTTTATCAAATCGCTGTGTTCATGTGCTTATGTTAATTAATTATGCTGCTGTCTATGTGTATTTTGCATGAGTAATTTCTTAATCTATGTGTTGCAAACTGATCCATTTTCTTTAAACACATAACATTTACATTGCAAATAATTTCAAGTATTTCAAGTCTTCTTCAATTTTAGATCAAGGAGAATCAAATGATCAAAGAGAATTTCAATGGGAAGAACAATTACCCACAACAGAAAAACCTGATATGGAGAAAATCATTGAACAAAGAGATGGAAAGAAGACTAAGAGAAATACATATCCTGAATACTTAGTGAAATGGAAAGATCATCCAATGGAAGATGCAAGTTGGGTTACAAAACTTGATATTTTGAAGCATGGAAAGATAGTGTAGGAGCTCATAAACAGGAGTCCATGAAAATTTTAACCAGAGGAGTATGATGCAGGAGCATCACCTTCAAAGTCAAAATGCAAGCATGGAGGCAAAGGAACAACATCTCAACAATGACATAGTTTCAAATAAAAAATTAACTCAGAATTAAATCGGGTTGTTGAGATATTTTGTAAACAACATTTTAAAAATGTAACTTGTTTGTAAAGTCATGAAGGACTGCAAGGGATTGCAGATATTGAGTGTTGACTCTTATATGGCAATAAATTTTAGTTATTGTAATAGGACAGAGTAGGTAACCACTAAGAGTTTGATAGGATAGGTTGCAAGCAGGATGAGAGAGTTCATGAAGCCGGTCCTTAGATAGTTTATTGTTGCACTGTAATAGATCGGAATGCATGAGTATTGTAAAAGATCCGAGAGATTAGTAGAACAGAGTAGAGTAGAAGAAACATTATGTAATTTGTTTTCATGAAGGAATAGAACAAAAATAATCGTCCCAAATCCTTGGACTGTGTTAATTTGATGTATGGATGAATGATTGTTATATTATGTGTATGTGATTTATTTTAGTTCGTTCATGTGTGATTGTTCAAGAAGTGTTAGTATGAAGTTGTGTCAAATCTGGATGAGTTTCAATTGTTTCTCTTACAAAACTCGTATGCAAGGTGTGCATATTGAATGCAAGGAGTGCGTCGACTGAGTCTCGGAGTGACTCAGAGAAGTTTAGAGAGAACAAAGGAAACTTAGACTGGGTGCAAGGTGTGCACAACGTCGTAAAATGACCAAGTGTCGAAGAACCCAAACCAGAGTAACGCTAGGTGGGCAAGAAGAATTTCTTTTCAAGAAATCCTTCGATCTAAGTTATAGAAATCCTAAGAATGCAAGGTGTGCATGGGGAATCAAAATCCTTTTAAGGATGAAGCTCAGAAGGGATAAAACTTTCCATAAAGTGTCAGAGAGAGCCAGTATTCGGACTTGTAAGGAGGAGTAAAGGTTTGAAACCTTTGAAGACAGAGAAATATTCCAAGATGGAAGAACTCAGAAGCTTAGAAGGAGGAGTGACAACGGCCGTTGGATCACTATGAAAAATACCAACAACCGTTTGATCAGATTGAAGTGCACGAGCCTTAACACTTCACACACAAAAGAGACAAAAAACTCACAAGAGTTGAGAACTTAGATTTTCGGAGCCCAAAGAGCCGGAGATTTGAAATAGAATCTCAGCCACCCAATCAATAGGAATAGACCTGAATCGTCAGATTGTTCGGGGAAAACTCCAAGTGTCATATCGCCCAAGTAAATTTGAATAATCAAATACCTTGAGTTCGGGAGGAGGTGAGTTTGAACTTTGAGATTACCGAAGCGTGGAGAGCTGAAGGTCTGGAGAAAATCTGGACCGTTGGATCTAGGAGGACACATGTCAACATGTCATAAGATCCAGAGGAAGGTGAAGGTCGAAGTGTTGAAACACTCGAAGGCCGAAGGGCCGAGAGCCATCGATATATAAGTGGACACTTGTCAATAGATCATGAGCTCCAAGAAAGTTGAAGTGAGTTTTAAGTTTGAGATTTGAGATTGCTAAAGTGCGAAGACCCAAAGACCCGAAGTAAAATCTAGGCCGTGAGATCTAAGGGAGACGTGACATGAATTCGTGAACTCCGGGTAAGGTCCCGAAGTGGTTCATAGCCATTGGATTCAGAGGAGACGTGGCACACATCTATGAGCTCCGAGTAAAGACCCAAATAAATCCTCGATCATTATATCAGGAGGACACACGTGAGTGGATCACAGACTCGGGGTAAAAACCATTGGGAAAAATAAGTTTGAGATTTGAGATCTCAGAAGTCCGGAGACCCGAAGGAGATATCGACTGTCGATCAAGAAGAGGGTCGTAGGACCGTTGATATGAGTTGAAAGGTCAAACATTCAAAGTGGGAGAAAAACCGTTGATTGAGCATGATAAGTGTCAGAAGATCGTGAGTTCCAGAAGATTTGAGTATGGAATAAAGTTGGGTTTGAGATTTAAAAACCCTGAAGTACGGAGTTACGAAGGAGATCGCAGCCGTTGATTGAAGGAGGGGCAGATCTAGTCTGTAGATTTGAAAGGCACATATATGAACTGTCGATTCAGACATTATTGTCAATATCGCAAGATCAACGATCCCGCATCATTGTGGGAACATGAATTGCACAAAGTTCAAAATATCGAGGGCATGCCACAATCCAAACCATGGTTTCGTTAGGAGGACACATGGAGGCTTGAGGAGGATTGCGGGCCCAAAAGTAGTTGGAATTCAAACCATTTGTAGCCATGCCCGCAATCATGTGGTCATCGCCAAGGTCACATCAAGAGGGGGCTTATCAGAAAAAAGGAGCTAACGCTCGACACTCTGAGCTTTCACAGGGGAGCGAAAGGCAGGGTTGCGGGTGCCATCAAAACTTGCAACAAGAAGCCTAAAGGGCTTGTGTTTAGTCACATAAGGGAACCGTTAAGGTTTCAGAGAGTCACTCGACTCTAGAATTGGAGATCCAAGATCGGGAGGTCGCACAACCGTACGAGAGAGTAGGGGGGCTGCATCACTTTTAATATATACTAGTATTATTTTGTTATGGCATCTTGCCATACTTTTTCTCTTGTTGCTTCTCTATGAAAAGAAGGCTCAGAGTCAATGATGTGTTTCATGGCTGAAGAGTAGCTTGAAAAATATATTTTTTCTCTCGGTATGTGCCTCGAGAGGCTTATATGTTTCTCTGCCTCCTACAGAGTGAGCCTAGGCAGACCTTTTATACCCTACTGCAATATATCTGAACATATCAGCTGGGGCAACTGGATCAGCTGGAATAGTGTCTGTCTCCCTCTGAACTACTGAAGGGGGAGAAGACATTGTCTCACTGTCAATCTCCATTTTAGATTCTCCGGATCTTTGAAAAGATATATCTTCTTCAAGGAAAAAATCTTTGCTTATCTCAATCTATCTCTGACCAATCATGTCGATCTGGAATTTCTTCGAAGATTCACTGTTATCCCATAAACGTATCCTTTCTCCCTGAAGGGTCTGGCTTGGACTTCTTCTCTTTAGGTACATGAAAATACACTGGGCACCCAAGTATCCTGAAGTGTTCAATATCAGGCTTCACTCTAGTGAAGGCTTCTTCGGGAGTTATGTTTTTCGAAGTTTGGTGAAGACTCTTGTTCTGAACATATACTGTGTCATGCATGCTTCTTCCCATAGAATCATAGAAATATTCTAATAATGTATTATTGCATTGGTTTCCCCAATGATGGTTCTATTCTTCCTCTTTATCAAATTTTTTTGACTCCCTCTGAAGGATAAACATCTTCCTTTGTTTTTAACCTATCTAGAACAAGAAAACAAGAGGAACCAAAACAAGAATATCTCCCAAAGGAGAATAATGAGTGCATCTCTAGAATCAAAACAATTTAAGTATTGTTGTCACAGCTACAACATCTACTTGTAATGTAGAAAACTTTAGAAATATACGTTAGAGGAATGACAATTACAACAATCAAACCTCGAGTCTTCACTTTGAGTGTTTTGTTCCTCTAAATGTATTGAGATCCCTCTGGATCCATGAATTCAGCAAAAGGTTCCTTCCTCCTGCAATTTCCCTCATGACAATGATACAAATAATATATATACAAGTGCATACTTGAGGATGCTCATATAATATCTCCAATGGCTCCTGGGTGATCTTTGTCCTCTTGACATATTCATGAAGGAGGTATGTCACAATGACACCTTTTTGTATCACCCACAATAAGTCTTCCTTTGAAGTCTTGTCTCCCATAAACTTGAAGTTGCTTGATCCATCAAGCTTAACTTCCATCATAGTTTTGTTCATCATAATTTTAGATTCTTCACAACCTTTTGTCAACTGGGATAGAAAAGATAACGGTTAGGCTAGGCTATCACTTTTAGGTTTTGTTGGACTTATGACTGCCAAAAATAAGCCTTTGAAAGATAGGAGAACACTGGTGAGCTGAAGAGATCCTTCAATGAGTTGCAGAAACCATGATACTAAAAATTTCTGCAGAAATTAGTGAAACCCTAGAAACCCTAGGGCCAAAATTTCAAAATGCTCAGAATTTTGATCTGAAGCTTGTTGGAGGTGCGCTGAAGGAGGCCATACACTCCTATTCCCTTTTTAGCCTCAACGTCCAAGTTTCAAGTGCTAGAAACCCTTAGAAGAGTAGGCCATACAAATTTTCTGGGAACCCTAGGAGGGCCGTACGGTTTCTGTAGAAGTGAGAGAGGATGGTTGGAGAATGTTTGTCCAATGGGATATTCAAGACCTATGCTTTGATACCATGTTGATTTTTCAATAAGAAAGGTTAAGCATGAATTTCATTCCATTTTTTAACATTTAACCATATCCATTAATGTTGCAACAATCAAGATCACAAGAAGAAGCACCATGCACAAGAACATAAGAAGTATCCTCATAAACCCTTCTCAACAAGGGAAGAAAACCCAACCAAATCCTTTGTTATATTCTTCAAGATAAATACCTTCACCACCAAGAATACCTAACACACAAGAGGGTGCTCAAACCCTAGAAGACTAGTGCCCAAGAGAGGTGCACACTTTTCCCAAGAAGGTGTACTTGCTGAAATTTCCAAACTGACATGAAACATGTGATTCCTCAATGGGGAATTTACCTTTACTTATACTAACCTGAACCTGTCAACAAAAGTGTCTATTGGCACACCATGGCTGACCTCACTAGCTTATAATATAATTAATATTAACCAGATTAATTATCTTTTACATTAATTACCAGTCACATTAAGATGGGGCCGACCTATACCCTTTACATTACAATTAGGGTTACAGGCAAGTCTGACTCTTGAACAATATAGCAAGGGATATGATACACCCAATAATGCTCATCCACTAGGGGCACATCCATAGGGATGTCCATATCTCTGGCCCACTGCATTACACAAAAGAACCACTTCTTCACTAGTGCTCAACCACTAGGATCACGTTCACCTGTGCTCGTCCACATGCACGTCCACTCAACAAATCTTCTTTCCCACTGCATTACACATGAGATTCATCTGGAGTTTATCATCAACTCTTCTGCTCAGAGGAGGCTAATACATCATCTTCATTTCTGTTCTCATGATGATGCACCCAACACTTTAGGATTTCACACATTCACCTTGTGCTCAACCACACACACGTCCAACTCTGCCGATCACCTTTCTCATTGTTTTACAGAGGAGAATCATATGGATTTCTTCTCAACTCTCTGTATGGAGGAGGTCATCTCTACCTTCCAACCCTATCTCAGATAGGAACCACATACCCTTCTCATGGGTTTTCTCTCAGGTTTGTAAGCTGGAGAATGTCTCACATAGCTGTAATCATCAACATACCATTCCATCTTGTAAAATGATTTTCAAAGATGCTTCCCCATTCACCCATGCAAAATCAATTTATAAATTTTATCTTAAGGGTAAATATTGGGACAAGAGCCTTTGATGGAAAATGGGTGTAAGAGGCTAACCCGTCGGGATACTGAACAGGTCTGCTGGCAGCAGGTACCGACCTTCGGTATAACTAGGAAAACCCATCAGGGTACTGAACAAGCTCATGGGTAATGGGGAATTCTGCATGGGAAGGATATTTCTTAGATGTCAAAATTACCCCATCGGAGTACTGACCAGGCTTACTAGCAATGTGTTCTGATTTTGATGTCTTTCATTATGCCTAAAGTATATTTGTCTGTATGAACAATATACTTGTGTAAATACTTAAGAAGAAGCATGCATGGTTGAACAAAAGGCTAATTAACCTCATCTAATTTCCATTTGAGAATGTCCGTAAGATGGTCTTAATACCCCATCATTCATACCCAGGATGTCATTGTCCTAGAGGTCGGACCCATAAGCATAGGAGTCTAATAAACTCAAATGCAAACTTTATCAATATCACTTGAATGACATAAATTCTCTAAGAAATAAAACATAGATGACTGATTTCCTATCGGTTTCTCATTTATTAAAGACCACTTATCTCCTCATGTTTTCCTGTTCAAGGATGAGAGGAAAATTCCCCCATCATAATTCACATGGTTTCTTGAGCATATAATTGTTAATGATTGATGAAATCGTATGTAATAAGTAATTTAGGAATTTCGTTTATGCTTGTAATGTTTTAAAATTAAATTCATTTCCAATTTTACAAGCATGAATCAAGTTTAAGTTTTGGTTGTTTCTTTAAGCATGACATCAATGTATATTTCTTCTTTCATAATAACAATATTAGTTTAGTTCTTTTAGATTTTTCTGTACCAACAATATAGAAATTTAAATATTTTTTGATGGTACTTTTTGCAGGATATTTTCAGCAGATTTTAACTTCATTTCCCTCCTTCAATCAACATGCACCGGTTCCACATAGTCCTCTTTCAGCTTGCAACAATTTTATATGCTAATAAGAGTTTGCATGAGGACATGAAAACCAATAGGTGTGGGTGAGAGAGAGACATAAGGAATATCAATAGATCAACATTCATCAATGCTCTCTCCTAGATATCCATCAGTTCTCAGCCTTGCTCCACTTCATCTTCAAATTTTAGCAGTCTACATCATGATTCTGCAAACATTTCGTCCTGTTCTGCTAGTTTCCAATTCAACATGCATTAGAATTCAAAGAAATGGTAACTTGAGGTAAAGCTGGTACAAATCTTTTTAATTTACTAAGAACTTGGAAAACACGATGCATAACCACTATTACCCACTCCACACTCCACTATGCATTATCACAACTACTCAGTAAACCCTCCATCTTCACTCCACTTTTCATAATGAACGATCTACTCTGATGATAAGACCAAGTAATGAAAAGGAAATATGTGGTATACAAATACAAAGAAACATTTATAGTGTCTTCTCTTTGTACATCATAAATCATTCTTAAGTCATATCAAAGAGGATGAAATCGTTGTTGCATATATAAACAAAGAACCACAAAGTAAATATTGGTCTTAAAATTGATGTAAGATACAAAGTATAAAGACCTCCAAGTTCATACGACCACCATCACCATCATTTTATAAACCATTCTCCACATGCACACCATTCACCATCACTTTGATACCCCATCCACGACTTGTCCTCCATTTTTATGATAATTTTGTTTCTCTATTTGAAATTCAATCTGTGATACTTTCCAAAGTGTCATTCTACAAGAAACAAACACAAAAGAAACAATGCCACATAAATCTACAAGCAGAGTATCATAAGTTCTTCACCTTGTTTGCATGAGGACATGCAAATCCTTGGGTTTGGGGGTGTGTTGGGCTCCAGTTTTGTCATATTTTCCGCCCTACAAATACACTCATCATTACACCTTCTCCTTTCATTTTGTCAATAATATATCCCTAATTACACCATAAACCTCCGTTAGCTCCTGTTATTCATCCTATGTGGCTAATACACAATTTTCCATATTTTTAGTGATTAAAAGGATGATTATACAAATTTTTTCCTGATCATGGTTTAATCCTATGTTTATATGTCCAAACAATTTATTCCCACACTGCAAGTCATCTGGTACCCACACTGGAGGTCATCTGATACTCACACTCCAAGTCATTCGGTACCAGAAGGTTCCACAGTCAACCGGTACCTACACAGTCATCCGGTACCCACACTCCATGTCATCTGGTACAAATACTCCATGTCATATGGTACTCACAATTCATCTCATCTGGTACTAGAATGTTCCAGAAACCATCCGGTACCAGAATGTTCCAGGTCATTTGGTACCAACATCAACAACCGTCGGGTATTAGACTATAGTTGAAAATTTGGCATGCTTCTAGAGGAAAATCATGGACATGGGTTTTGTTCAAAACAACGTCTACATGTGATTATGTGAGTGAGAAACCACCCAACATTCACATATGGACCTCTATCTCAGGGGGAATGATTATGCAAAAAATGGTAAAAATCTCAAACTGCCAACTTGCGCCTCGATTTAAGTGCATATGATATCAGATATAGAAATTCTAAGATATAGATTTTGTCTAAAATATGAAAAATTAAGTAACACGTGGGAATGTTTTCAGAATGCGAATTAGATTGGGAGATATGGGTGGGTCCCTAACTCGAATCTGCCCAAATTACAATAAAACCCAGTTTTTTGGGATTTCTGCCAAAAAATGTAAAATTTGAAATCTGAGCATTGGGATTCGGTCCCATCCACTCCTCAATGATTTTTCATGTATAAATAACCCTCATAGGGATA
>ML869682.1:0-15601 GCA_009831015.1 Picea engelmannii | reverse complement strand
TATATTCTTCAAGAGAAAGACCTTCACCACCAAGAATACCTAGCACACAAGAGGGTGCTCAAACCCTAGAACACTAGCACCCAAGAGAGGTGCACAATTTTCCCAAGAAGGTGTACTTGCTGAAATTTCCAAACTCACATGAAAGATGTGATTCCTCAATGGGGAATTTACCTTTACTTATACTAACCTGAACCTGTCAACAAAAGTGTCTATTGGCACAACAGGGCCGACCTCACTAGCTTATAATATAATTAATATTAACCATATTAATTATCTTTTACATTAATTACCAGTCACATTAAGATGGGGTCGACCTGTACCCTTTACATTACAATTAGGGTTTTAGGCAGGTCTGAGTCTTGAACAATATAGCAAGGGATATGATACACCCACTAGTGCTAATCCACTAGGGGCACATCCATAGGGATGTCCATATCTCTGGCCCACTACATTACATGAAAGAACCACTTCTTCACTAGTGCTCAACCACTAGGATCAAGTTCACCTGTGCTCATCCACAGACACATCCACGCAACATATATTCTTTCCCACTGCATTACACATGAGATTCATTTGGAGTTTCTCATCAACTCTTCTTCTCAGAGGAGGCTAATACATCATCTTCATTTATGTTCTCATGATGATGCACCCAACACTTTGGGATTTCACACGTTCACCTTGTACTTAGCCACATGCATGTCCAACTCTGCAGATCACCTTTCTCACTATGTTACAGAGGAGAATCATCTGGATGTCTTCTCAACTCTCTGTATGGAGGAGGTCATCTCTACATTCCATATCTGTCTCAGATAGGAACCACACACCCTTCTCAGGGGTTTTATCTTATGTTTGTAAGCTGGAGAATGTCTCACATAGCTGCAATGATGCACATCTCACAGGTTTGTAAGCTGGAGAATGTCTCACATAGCTGTAATCATCAACACTACCTCTCAGCTAGGGAGGCATTCTTCATCATGCCAAGTCTCACATAGATGTACTTTGAAATTTGTCTTGGCTAGAGTCATCAACACTCCCTCTCAACTAGGGAGGCATTCTTCACCAATTTAGTTTGGTGAAGATGTTCGCAATCTGCTCATGTGTAGGAAGGTACTGCATGTGTATGATTTTCCTCAACATCATATCTCTGATATAAGAGTATTTCATCTCATTGTGTTTCGATCCATCAAGAAGCACTGGGTTCTCAAGGATATTTACACACAACTCTTGGTTATCATCATAGGATCCATCTCATGGTAAAGTAAATTTGTCAAAAGCTTGTGAAGGAACATGGCTTCTCTCATTTGATTCTATATACTTTGCTTCTTTGGTACTCAAGGCCACAGAGTTTTGTTTCCTGCTGCATCAGAAAATCATGGCAAACTTCACGGCAAGACAAACTCCAGATGTGCTCTTTCGGTCCACTGTACTTTTCTTCTCAATTTGAATCGACATATCCTACAAACTCAAGTTCACACTGGAGGCATATCTTTGGCCATATCCAACTGTGCCTCGTATATATCTCAGTACATGTTTTGCTTTTGTCTAGTGAGTCTGTCTCGGTTGACTCATGAAATGACTAAGCACACTCAGTGCATGCCATGAATCAAGTCTGGTGTTAACCAGATACATCAATGATCTAATCAGATGTGGATAAATCTCATCTAAATCATCATCAATATTTTTATTTAAATCCATCACGATGGATTTTGCATTCTTGTCATACTGAACATCTTTAATATTTTCCTTGACTCAGGAATATCTCATCGGTCCTCTATCATACTTCTTGTCCCAAGAAGTAGTGCATCATACTCAGATTCTTCATCTCGAATTCAGAAGCCAAGGATTACTTGTATCCAACAACAACGCTTTCTGAATGAGTCATCAAAATCAAGCTCTCGTCACCAACACTGTAATAATATAGGTTTGGATCAACAACACTCTTGTTGAAACCCAAACTCATCAAGAATCCATCCATATGATATAGTTTCCAACTCATGGATGGTAGTACAGATGGAAGTGTATCAGGTTTACTGGATCAAGTGTCTCATCATAGAAAACTCTCTCTATTTGTGAGAAGCCTCTAGCTGTAGATCTCGCTTTGTATTTCTCGACACTTTTATCAGCGGCATGCTTGATCTTATAGATCCACTTGGAAGTCATCACAGACTTCCCTTCTAGTCTCTGAACAATATCTTATACATCATCCTTTTTGATGCAGGAGCATCGCCTTCAAAGTCAAAATGCAAGCATGGAGGCAAAGGAACGACATCTCAGCAATGACAGAGTTTCAAATCAGAAATTAACTCAGAATTAAATCGGGGTTTTGAGATATTTTGTAAACAACATTTTAAAAATGTAACTTGTTTGTAAAGTCGTGAAGGACTGTAAGGGATTGCAGATATTGAGTGTTGACTCTTATCTGGAAATAACTGTTAGTTATTGTAATAGGATAGAGTAGGTAACCGCTAAGAGTTTGATATGATAGGTTGCAAACAGGACGAGAGAGCTCGTGGAGCCGGTCCTTAGATAGTTTATTGTTGCATTGTAATAGATCAAAATGCATGAGTATTGCAAGAGATCCGAGAGATCAATAGAACATAGTAGAGTAGAAGAAACATTATGTAATTTGTTTTCATGAAGGAATATAATAGACATAATTGTCCCAAAACCTTGGACTCTATTCATTTGATGTAAGGATGAATGAATGTTATATTCTGTGTATGTGATTTACTTCAGTTCGTTCATGTGTGATTGTTTGAGAAGTGTTAGTATGAAGTTATGACGAATCTGGATGAGTTTCAATTGTTTCTCTTCTGACACTCGTATGCAAGGTGTGCATCTTGAACTCAAGGAGAACCTCTAATGAGTCTCAGAGTGACTTAGAGAAGTTCAAAGAGAACAAATGAAACTTAGACCAGGTGCAAGGTGTGCACAACGTCGTAAAATGACCAAGCATCAAAGAACCTGAACCAGAGTAACGCCAGGTGGACGAGAATAATTTATTTTCAAGAAATCCTTCGATCTGAGTTATCGAAATCCCGAGAACACAAGGTGTGCATGGGGAATGGAAATCCTTTTAAGGACGAAGATCATAAGGTATAGAACGTTTCATAAAGTGTCAGAGAGAGCCAATATTTAGACTCGTAAAGAGGAGTAAAGGTTCAAAACCTTTGAAGATGGATAAATCTTCCAAGTCGGAAGAACTCAGAAGCTCATCAGGAGGAGCGACAATGGTCGTTCGATCACTGTGAAAAAGACTAACAACCATTTGATCAAAGTGAATTGCATGAACCTTAGTGCTTCACACACAAAAGAGAGAGAAAAATCACAAGAGTTGAGAACTGAGATTTCCGGAGCCCGAAGAGTCGGAGATCTGAAATAGAATCTCAACTGCCCAATCAACAAGAACATATCCGAACAGTCAAATTGTTGAGGGAAAAATCCAAGCGTCAGATCGCTGTTGGCCCTTGACCAAGTTTTGGAGATCCTTTGTCATGTTTGACCTCTTCCGGGACTTCGACAGACTGGTCGAAGGCGGAGCGCAAGTCGAATCAGAGATCGCGGGATCTCAACTCTTTTTTAGGACAATTTTGGGATTAGGTTTTATGTAACGGGTATGGGATGTCAGCCCATGGGTTTACCCATGTTTGGGCCTATTTTTTAATGTATAAGTAGATATCTAGGTGATGTAGGAAGAGGCCAATGTGTTCTAAGTGCGAATAGTTGTGGATGCTTTGTGCATACTATGTGTTAAAGAACTTGCAGAGCTAAGTGCAAGTGATTGTAAGATGCTTGTGTATAGATGGTAAAAAGGCTTTGTGCTTAAACCTAGCTTGGGGAAGGAGGATTTGGTGAGGTGCATGTAGATATCCTGTCCTCTGCGGAGTAGGGTTTTGATGCTTTGTGCTTGTAGAATATTGAGAGAAGATAATAAACAAGAGAAGAGTTGGTGGACGTAGCCCCACACTGGGGTGAACCACGTATACCTTGTGTTATGGTTGCTTTGTGCATTCTTGTTATTGTCTTGTGTAAATAATTTAATCTTAAGCGCAGTAATGAATTTTTAGATGAATCTAGTATGATAGCTTAGTGATTAAATTATGTGGATAAATGCTAGATCTGATCTTTTTCCATGTGCTAAGTGCTCAGATGTGTTAGATCTGGTAGAATACTGTGTTTTTCTGTAATTATGGTTTGGATCTGTGATGTGAATAAGGGTTAATTACTGATGAATGTTAACTGCTAAGTGATTTGTTAAGTGGTATAATGACAGATCTGTGTCCCAAATAGGTTGCAGACATTTGAGTCCTGCAACCACCCCTGCCTCTACCCTGGGTGAGACTTCATCTGCTTCGCAGGTGTTTCCGAAAGGGCCGGTAGTTAGGGTTTTTTTGGTGCGTTGTTAAAGTGTTGAACCCTAGGTCTGCCTCTGTGCCCACAAATGGTTTTGTTGTCGGGACATGAAAATGTGACTGTTGGGAACTGAAGAAAAGAAATATCCGTGCTTAGATCTATGATTTAGTGCACAATATTGACTTGCAAAGCTTTGTGCTGAGAAGAGAAGTTCGATATGAAGAAAAGAGGTAAGATATTGAAGATTTGTGCTCTGAGAAAGGTAAGATAAGTGAATTTTTGTTTTTCGAAAGAATGAATCTAGGTACGTTTGATAAATTTTGTCCTAGTTTGAAATCTAGGGCACAGCTAGAAGAAATAAGATTTGATACGAATATATCTGATAGAAGAAATGAAAGATATGTTATTCCTATGCATAGAAAAAATGTTTGGACTAACAAATGGATGCAGGATCCTAGAAAGAATTTTTTGCAGGTTAGTTACTATGATCCCAGTGCGCAGTACAAGAAAGGTTGGGGATCATTTAAGAGAAAGAGAGGATTAAACCTTTGTTATAGTTGTAGAAGACCGGGACATCTTGCTAAGGAATTCCCTGGTAGAAGACTTAGTTGTCTTTGCTGTAAAGCTATGGACCATGAAGTTTTGGAATGTCCTAGAATGATTGCTAAAGTTGAAAAGATGAGTATGAAACAAGAAAACTATGAGACATGACAAGAAACTAAGGATATGATAGAATCCCAGAAAGAATCAGAGACTGTATTACTACAGATGAAAGAAACCTTGAATGACCATAGAAATCTCAACTTATCATAGGTCTTAAAAGAGAAAGAGTACATAGAAACAAGAATAGAAGACTTTGACATAGACTGTGTCCTAGATGAGGAAACACAAGTGAATATCATGACATAAAGAACTTGGGAAATTTTGGGAAAGCCTGCTATGGTTCCTTCATTAGGAGGAATATGATTATTTATAGGAAAGATGATAACCCTATGTAGAAGACTTACCCAGATATCTATGCGTGCTCATGGCACTTCGACAGAAGAAGAATTTGAGATCGTTAAGTTTTTTGAGAACAATGCCCCATTTGTTATCTTGCTAGGAAAAACATGGATTGAGAAAGATCAGATACGAAGGAAACAAGAAGAGGAGGATCTAGAACATAAAAAGAAAGAACTAAGAGATTTCATGGCTAGGAGAATAGCGCACTTAATGGAAGAACAAGAGAACCAGTCGAAGCTACTAAAGACCAAAGATATGGATGTCGAAGTTGAAAGGATATAGGAAGACTGGAGACACCTGTCTGTACAAGAGAGTAGAGCACCTACCCCAGAAAGAGAATAAGTATTACCCTTGAACCCTATGAAAGACCCTCCATAGTGGGAAGTTATTATGCCAAGAGGAGATAAGAACGATAATGGAAAGAGGAAACCACTGATTCAGATCATAGGAAAGAAGGCCAGAAAGCTCAGTAAGAAGAGGGCAAAGTTAGAAAAATTGCAAGAAGTTCTAGAGAATACTTCACATAAGAAAGGTTTCCAAAACTCGAACTTCACCGGAATATCAATACAACATATATTGGCACTTCGCCATGACGAAGTAATACGACCGTTTAATCGACGCTCCCGAACGGTTAGGAAAGCAGTTATGGCCCGAAAGTTCACCATTGGACCGTTGGGACCGTTCCATAACAGATGGAATTGCATTGAATAAGGCTTTGCAACCCGTTGAAAGAAACCATTATGACAATATCTATTATCTCGTCGAGCGTTGCATCAAGAACACTTTTTCCAATTGTGATTATCCGAGCCCATAGAGAACTAGTTGATTTCATGCAGTGATCATTGAGACCTTGCCATCCATTCTGTTACATTGAGTGTTGTTCACCGACCTGAGATATCAGATCTCGAGTGTGCATGTCAGACACAATTAGTGCATTAGAAGCAACCTTCAAAGAGATTCTAATAGACCTCATGGCTGAAAAGGTGATATCTGCAGGCATCCAAGCCTCATTGACGTGAGGCATGCAAGCCTCCCCATCGAATGCTCATGGATCTGGACAATCCCAAGCTGCGACTAAGAAAAGAGCCAAGCATCGTGATGAATTGGCGAATGTGAAGCTAATTCCATCCATCCTACCTGACTACATCCCACACATGACCAATGTGTTGAGTCGTGATAGTGTCCCGAGGGACTTCGACTACACAATCATCTCTACATACCTCTCGAAGGGAATACAAGTAGTTAGACCGCAGTTGGGGAGGATTCCAACCTTGAATATCAGTGACTATAACCTAGGATACTGCAAGAACTATGGCATGCACACACCTCACAAATATCTGACCAAGACCAAGGGGAAGAAGTCGAAGATCATCCCCCAACCATGAACTACGGACATCGCGAGGTCCACTATCTTAAACGTGATGAAGATACCACATTTTGGAAGGCACCAGGACGTTAACACATGCATTAAGCTCCTACTGTCATGCTTCCATGGCGAGCATCTATGGTTAGAAAGATGCATCACCGTCGATCCGGAGTTGATCCATAGGATCACCAGATTGAGCATGCAGGGACCAGACCCGCAAGACTTTTATCCAGGGAAGGCTACAAACTGCTCCCTAGCACAAAAGATCAAAGACACCTACGATGATGTAGAGAAAGGGACGTGAGGCTACAAGGTAGCCTCCATTCAGAATGGAAAAATGCGCCTTGCTTGCTAGTTGATTGCTGGTAAGATAGTCCGAAATAACGGACCCACGCAGGTCATAGGGTTTGTCGTTGATCTCGCAGGAAAATGCATGGAAGGACTACAAATGAACTGGGCCAGTTACCTAGTCAATCACTTAGAACTGGATTGTCACGAAGCTCAGGATTAGGGCTATGAGTTCCATTTTAGCTGGCTACTGATCGTAATCACATTCACTATTTGGGAGATGATGGAAGGTGCAACCTTCCCTGACATTGAGCCATTCGAGCCACTAGTTGCAAAGTTCACCATGCTCTAGTATTCGAGCGATATCGAGAAACAATGGAAATCAAACATAGTATTCCATACCTACTACCTGCAACTGAAGAGGGCTATTAAGTCTTTCCCTCGTATGATGCTGAATACCCTGGACAGGTTCAGGCCCCTTATGAAGTTCTACACATATAGGAATTTTATTTATATTACTGCACGCGTAGACGAAAGTAAAGAAGAGATTTAGTCCTACTACAAGCTCACAGAGGAGGACCTGGAAGAAATCACTAAGGAATGGCCCGCAGGGTTCCTTATACCAGTCGACCAAGCAACACTGTCCTATCCCAACCTCAATGGAAGTTCGGTGGTTACTCACGAAGAGTATGATGCACCCAGCAGTAGGAGGAAGATGTACATGAAATACACAACACATCAGAAGAGACTGCATCAAATTCACCTAGCAGAGGAGGAGACGACGAAGTGGAAAAATAAGAGCAAGAAGGGGAAGAAGACAAGGCAAAGCAAGGCGAAGCAACACTACCTAGGAACCCGCTTGAAGAGGCAGAGACATCCAAGAAAATAAAGGTTTCTCGAATGAAACCTACATCGTGGAAGAAGTCCAAAGCGAGTAAGATGAAGCTGCAGACTGTACTCATGATTGATGACTTGGACTTCATCATCGCAACTGTATCATATGCCTCAGAAGATATTTTGCAGAGAACTGAAGCCAAACAAGAAACCATGTATGGAAGGATTGAAGCAGAGCTAAGAGGAGTACAACAATCCCTTCACTCCAGCCGCGCAGTGTCCACTGCGCCCTTGCCACTAGAAGAACTAGAGTTGGGAGATGAGCCTACCCAACTCCGCAGAATAACTGATGTGACTGAAGCTCACCTTCGTCACGTGTAGGAAGAAAAAGAACAGGCCATAGTGGCCCTGAAACAAGCACAAGAGGAAATCATAGAGCAACACCGAGTTGTGCAACAAGAGAAGGACGACCTCCAAATGAATTTCGAAGAGGATAGAGCACAGATCCAACATGAGAAAGAACATTTGCTCACAGAGCAGGTTGGAGTTAAAGAAGCAATCTGCAGAGCACTTCGCTCTGTGACGGGCTTAGAGAAAATGGAGGAAGACCCGATGGAGAGTCAAGTGGCGAAGCTTGCAGAAGCCATTCAACAACTTCAATAGATAATAAAAAAACTTGAGCTACAAATAGTGCCAAGCATTCCACAGGAAGTGCGAGACCAGAGAGAAGCAACTGCCTGGAGTACAGGTGAAAGGATCAAAGCATTAGCTGTGGAATGTAAACAACTAAGCAGTCATAGTGCACATACTTATGAGCACCTTACTGAGGAACTTGAACTGAAAACATTGGAGTCACATCTCCAGGAAGCAAAGCAACAAGCAACAAAAATACAAGCACAGTTAAATCCCTTATCAGTGGTTGAGCGAATGAAAATATCCCAAGAACAGTGCACGGCTTAGTAACAGGTCCATGCCATACAAAGCAAAGTCATGGAAGTGACTCATAATCTCCAGCCAGTCCAGGATGCAACTTGCCTACTTTTTGAGGAGATTGAAGGTTGAGGAGCAGAGCTGGAACAAGAGTCACTTCGGTAGAACAATTCTTAGAAGCACCTGTGAATGAGGCAATTATTCAAGAGTTTTCCAAGCAGGAGACCTTAGCGCAACACCAGGTTGAAGCAACTTGAGCCAAGCTCGAGGTTCTTGAGGCAGAGTTACCCAAACCAGAGTGACTTGGGACGAGTCACATGTGAGTGTTGGGGGCCTATTGGCCCTTGACCAAGTTTTGGAGATCCTTGGTCATGTTTGACCTCTTTTGGGACTTCGACAGGCTGGTCGAATGCGGAGCGCAAGTCGAAGCGAAGATCGCGGGATCTCAACCCCTTTTTAAGATAGTTTTGGGATTAGGGTTTATGTAACGGGTATGGGATGTTGGCCCATGGGTTTACCCATGTTTGGGCCGGTTTTGTAATGTATAAATAGATATCTAGGCGATGTAGGAAGAGGCCAATGTCTGCTAAGTGCGAATAGTTGCAGATGATTTGTGCATACTATGTGTTAAAGAACTTGCAGAGCTAAGTGCAAGTGATTGTAAGATGCTTGTATATAGACGGTAATAAGGCTTTGTGCTTAAACCTAGCTCGAGGAAGGAGGATTTGACGAGGTGCGCGGAGATCTCCTGTCCTCTACGGAGTAGGGTTTTGATGCTCTGTGCTTGTAGAATATTGAGAGAAGATAATAAACAAGAGAAGAGTTGGTGGACATATCCCCACACTGGGGTGAACCACGTATATCCTGTGTTATGGTTGCTTTGTGCATTCTGGTTATTGTCTTGTGTATATAATTTAAGCTTAAGCACAATAATGAATGTTTAGATGAATCTAGTATGATAACTTAGTGCTTAAATGATGTGGATAAATGTTATATCTGATCTTTTTCCATGTGCTAAGTGCTCAGATGTGTTAGATATGGTATAATACTGCGTTATTCCGTAATTAGGGTTTGGATTTGCAATGTGAATAAGGTTTAATTATTGATGAATGTTAACTACTAAGTGCTTTGTTAAGTGGTATAATCACAGATTTGTGTCCCAACTAGGTTGCAGACATTTGAGTCCTGCAACCACCCCTGCCTCTACCTCAGGTGAGACTTCATCTGCTTCGCAGGTGTTGCCAAAAGGGCAGATAGTTAGGGTTTTTTGGGTGCGCTGTTGAAGCGTTGAACCCTGGGTCTGCTCTTATGCCAACAATCACCCAAGTAAATCTGAATCGCCAGATACCGTGAGGAGATGAGTTTGAACTTTGAGATTACCGAAGCGCAGAGAGCCAAGGGGCCAGAGTGAATCTGGATCATTGGATCCAGGAGGACATGTGTCGATAAGTCGAAAGATCAAGAGGAAGGTGGAGGTCGAAGTGTTGAAACACCCGAAGCTCGAAGAGCTGAAGGGTTTAGAGTTGTTGAACTATAAGTGGACACTTGTCAACAGATCATGAGCTCCAGGAAAGTTGAAGTGAGGTTTTAGTTTGAGATCTGATATTGCCGAAGTGCGAAGACTCAAAGACCTGAAGTAAAATCTGGGTCATGAGATCTAAGGGAGACATGGCATGAGATGTGGTGCACATTTGTGAGCTCCGAGTAAAGACCCAAATAAATCCTCGATCGTTAGATAAGGAGGACACACGTCAGTGGATCATAGACTCCGGGTAAAAACCATTGGGAAAAAGAAGTTTGAGATTTGAGATCTCAGAAGTCTGGAGACCCAAAGAAGATCTTGATCGTCGATCGAGAAGAGGGTCGCAGGACCGTTGATCTGAGTTGAAAGGTCAAACATCCGAAGTGGGAGCAAAACCGTTGATCGAGCAGGACATGTATCAGTAGATCGTGAGTTCCGGAAGATTTGAGTACAAAATAAAGTTGGGTTTGAGATTTAAAAACCACGAAGTCTAGAGTTGTGAAGGAGATCACAACTGCTGATTGAAGGAGGGGTGGATCTAGTCTGTAGATTCGAAAGGCGCGGATCTGAACCATCGATTCAGATGTTATCGTCAAGATCACAAGATCACCGATCCTGTAGCATTGCGGGAACATGAATTGTGCAGAGTTTATAATATCGAGGGCAGGTTGCAATCCAAACTGTGGTTTTGTCAGGAGGACACGTGGAGGCTTGAGGAGGATTGTGGGCCCAAAATTACTTTGACTTCAAACCGCTTGTAGCCGCGCCCACAATCGCATGGTCATCATCAAGGTCACATCAAGAGGGGGCTTATTGGAAAAAAGGAGCTAACGCCTAACACTCTCAGCTTTCACAAGGGAGTGAAAGGCAGGGTTGCAGGTGCCATCAAAACCTACAACAAGAAGCCAAAAGGGCTTGTGTTTAGTCATAGAAGGGAACCATTAAGGTTTTAGAGAGTCACTTGACTCTAGAATCGGAGATCCAAGACCGGGAGGTCGTGCAACCCTACAAGAGAGTAGGGAGGCTGAATCAGGTGGTATCAGAGTTGATTTTGAGTTTGTTTGTAGACAACAAGCAAAGGAGAAAGGAGGTAAATCGATATCATTTGTGGTATCAAGAATTTTATTTCTATTTGTAGGTGACGCAGTGAAATCATGCGACCCTGAAGGCATAGAGCGAATGCAGAAATGGAAGAAGAAACGAGGCAACTCAGAATGAGACTGGACGCCATCGAAACAACATAGAGGAGAGCACCAGATGATGGAGATATTAGTGAATATGAGAGTGAAGAAGAAGAATTCGAAGAAAATGTAGTAGAGGATGCTGCACAAGATCGCTTGATAAAAGCTGTTTCAAAAATAGGAGCCGGAGCGAGTATAGAGGCACCAATGTATGAAGGAAATTTAGAAGTTGAAGAATTGTTAGATTGGGTACATGCTATGGAAAAATACTTCGATTACGAAGATATCGAAGAATATTAGATGGTGAAGCATGCAGTGACAAGACTGAAAGGTCAAGCAATGCTATGGTGGGATGAAATGCAAGTTGAATGCAGGAGCAATGGTAAGCATAAAATTAAAAACTGGGATAGGATGGTAGCCAAGCTAAAGGAAAAATTTATCCCAAAGGAATATCAAATCAATCTATTAAGGAGATTGCAAAACATGAGATAGAAAAGCTTATCAGTGAAGACGTACACTGAAGAATTTTATAGACTGAACATCAGGGCTAGATAGAAAGAAAATGGGGATGAAAAGACAACCAGATATATCAATGGGATGAGATATGAAATACAAGAGGAGATCATTACGATGTCGGTTAGTACAATCGAGGATGCTTATCAAGCAGCCTTGAAAGGTGAAGAAAATTTTGCCATGAAACAAATCCAGCGAAGTAGAGGAGGAAACTCAAACAGAGGTAAGGGAACTACCAAAGAGAAGTTCCAGAAGCAGAAGCATGAAGCTGAAAAACATCATAGTCACCATGAGAAAGGTGGAATTTCTAAGGAAGGACAGCATGGTGGAAGAAGTTCATTTTCCAGAGGAAGAGGAAGAAGAAGAACTAGAGGAGGCGTAGTTAGATTCTATACCTATGGAAAGCAAGGGCACAAGTCTTGGGAATGCCCCGAGAGAAAGAACGAAGGAGGAGGTGAAGCACACATTGTCGAAGCACAAAAGCTTGTGTAAGTAGAAGCAGTAGAAGGAGGAAAGAACCTCATGATGAGGAAGATTCTTCTTAAACCAACGAAGGAGATTGAGGAACTAGTTCATTGAACAAGTCTGTTCAGAATTGCTTGCAAGACTAAAGAAAGAGTTTGCAAGGTGATCATAGATAGTGGGAGCACTGACAAGTTAGTATCCACAGAGATGGTGGAGAAGCTAGAGTTGAAGACAAATGCACATCCAAAACCATACAAAGTATCGTGGTTGTAGAAAGGACATCAAGTTATGGTAAGTCAACAATGCCAAGTTGAATTTAAAAAAGGGGGTTACAAAGATGAAATATTATGTGATGTAATTCCTATGGATGTCTGTCATATTTTATTAGGGAGACCGTGGCAGTTTGACAGAAAAGTTATTCATGATGGAAGAAAGAATACTTGTACCCTAGAAAAGAATGGTAGGACACATATGTTGTTACCCATAGAAGACACAGAGAAAAAGAGAGAAGATAGTTCAAGTATACTTATCATGAGTGGGAAGGAACTCTTGAAAGAAGTCAAGAAGGAAAAATAAATGCAATTTGTTGTAGTGAGGAAGCCTAGAGTTATCCTTACAAATACTTCTGTGGAATATTTGCCTATAGAAATCCAGGAACTGTTATAAAACTTTGTTGACATAGTAGTGGATGAGTTACCTCACTTGTTGCCACCCATTAGGAGTATAAGCCATCATATTGACCTTATTCCAGGAGCTAGTTTACCAAACAAAGTAGCTTATAGGTTGACACCTAGAGAGAATGAGGAAGTCAAAAATCAAGTCCAAAAGTTGTTGGATAAAGGTTTAGTCAGGGAAATCCTAAGCCTATGCACAATACCAACTGTGAATTAAGTCCAAAGAAGTATGGAGGATGGAGAATGTGTACAGATTCCGAAGCCATCAACAAGATAACTATTAGGTACATATTTCATTTATCGAGGATGGATGATTTGATGGATTGTTTGAGTGGAGCAAGATATTTTTGCAAGATAGACTTGAAGAGTGGATATCATCAAATAAGACTGAGAGAGGGAGATGAATGGAAAACAACATTCAAGACAAATGAAGGATTGTTTGAATGGCTGGTCATGCCATTTGGGTTGACAAATGCACCAAGCACATTTATGAGATCGATGAATGAAGTGTTGAAAAACTTCATAGGGAAATTTGTCATAGTATATCTGGATGACATACTAATCTTCAGTAAGACAAAAGGAGAACACTTAAGACATTTGACATTAGTGATGGAAAAGTTTCAACAAGAGAACTTGCTGATAAATCTGAAGAAAATTTCTTTTATGAAGAAGAAACTCATATATTTGGGTTTCGTAATCTCTTCAAATGAATTGAAGATGGATCCGGAAAAGGTAAGAGAAATCAAAGAATGGCCATCGCCAAGCAACATATTTGAGGTAAAAAGTTTTCATGGGTTAGCAATCTTTTACAGAAAGTTTATAAGAAATTTTAGTGGTAAATGGGCACCCATGCTGGACACTGTGAAGAAGAAACACAAGTCCTTCAGTTGGATAGAGGAAGCTAAAAAAGGTTTCAAAGTATTGAAGGAGAATATCACAAAACAACCAATTCTGGTCTTGCCAAATTTTGGGAAAACATTTTAGGTGAGATGTGATGCAAGTGGATTAGCTATTGGAGCAGTCTTGAGTCAGGATAATAGGCCAGTTGCTTATTTCAGTGAGAAACTGAATGACAACAAGAAGAATTATTCCACATATGAAAAAGAATTTTATGCAGTGATTCAAGCTTTGAAGAAGTGGAGACACTGTCTAATTCCCAAAGAATTTGTCTTGTATAGTGATAACCAAGCTTTGCAGTTTATTACTAGGCAAGAAAAGTTGAATAAAAAACATGCTAAATGGGTAGAATTTATGCAGAATTTTACTTTTTTCATTAAACATATTGCTGGAACTACTAACAAAGTTGCAGATGCTTTGCGCAGGAGGAGTTTGATTGTACATGAATTCCAAGTGGAGACCTTAAGGTTTCAACACCTCAAGGAAATGTATAAAGAAGACACAAATTTTAAGGAAGCTTATGAGGCATGCAAGAATATTTTGTTGGGAGACAAAAGACCATGGACTGAATATTTGATCCAGGATGGATTACTGTTCAAGGGAAGCCAATTGTTCATACCGAGATGCTCAATGAGAGATAACCTCCTGAAAGAGAAACATAACAGTGGTTTAGCTGGACATTTTGGTCACAATAAGACATATGCACAACTGAGTAATTCGTATTATTGGCCGAGCATGAGAGCAGAGGTGAAAAAGTTTATGAACAAATGCAGAATTTGTCAATATGCAAAAGGAAGACAACAGAACACTGGTTTGTATCAGCCATTACCAATTCCAGAAAGGTTGTGGGATGTAATTAGTATGGATTTTGTTTTGGGATTGCCTAGAACTCAAAAAGGGAGCGATTCCATATTTGTTGTGGTGGACAAATTTTCAAAAGTGGCACATTTCATACCATTCCAGAAGAAAAATGATGCTACACACATAGCTAATTTGTTTTTCAGAGAAGTGGTGAGACTACATGGATTGCCGAGGAGCATAGTCTCAGATAGGGACACCAAATTTGTAGGACATTTTTGTAGGACTCTATGGAAGAGGCTAGGGACAAACTTGTCCTTTAGTTCAACATATAACCCTTAGACATATGGAAAAACTAGTAAACATGAGTTTGGGAAACTTGTTAAGAAGTTTAGTCACTGAGCAAGGTCATCAATGGGATCAAATTTTGGCACAAGCAGAATTTGCATTAACAATTCAGTGAACAGGAGCACCGAGAAAAGTCCATTTGAAATTGTGTATGGTATACAACCAAGAGGGATTACAGAGTTGAGATATCTAAATCAAGACGAGTTCAGAAGTGTTGGAGCAGAGGATTTTGCAACAAAAATGTAGAAAATCCATGACAGAGTCAAAGAATAGCTACAAAACAACAACCAGGAATACAAGAGCAGAGTTGATGAATAGAGGAGAGAAGTTCAATTTGAAGTTGGAGATGAAGTTTTAGCTCATTTGAGAAAAGAAAGGTTTCCAAGGGGAACATATAACAAATTGAAGATGAAGAAGATAGGACCATGCA
>ML869681.1:20488-31494 GCA_009831015.1 Picea engelmannii | reverse complement strand
CCTTCCTTTATATCTTCCCAAAACCCTAATTTGTTGTTGACTTAATTTGTTCTATTATTTGTTCTATTTTTAGCTCAATTTGACTTAATAGCACTTTTAGTCACTTTTAGCTCAATGTCACTTTCAAATTATAACACCCTTGACTAAAGTGACCTCTAGTAACCATGTTTACCCCTGCATGGCCCTGGCTATAGTCTAATGGGGTTGTTTAGACCATTAAGCCTCCTCTCTCGAGCTCCTATTTCGAAAGGGATATTACAATTATCCATTCCAAATATTTCTTGTCCTCAAGCAATACCAATCTAGGGTATTGCAACACGTACTCGCTCTCCCAAGTAGCATCCTCTATTGGAAGTCCTCTCCATCTGATCAAACACTCTCTGATGACCTTGCTCCTCAATTTGTGCTCTCGGAACTCTAGTACCTCCTCTAGAACCAACTCCAACTATCCCTCCTCATCCAATGGGGGGAGATCCTATAATGTGTTGATGAATTGTCCCACGAACTTCTTGAGTCAAGATATGTGGAACACATTATGGATCCTGCTCCCCTCTAGAAGCTCTAGGTCACAAATAACCTCGCCTACCCGACGCATGATCCTGTAAGGTCCACAAAATCTAGGCTTGAGCTTCTTGGCCCCACTCTTCTTCAGAGATGAATGTCTGTAGGGTTGGAGTCTCAGGAAAACCAAGTCCCCAACCTCAAAGATGTGCTCTATCCTATGCCTATACACACTCCTCTTCTGTCTATTTTGTGTTGTCTGCAGGTTCTCTTTTAGTAACTTGAGAATATCCTAACTGTTGATGATCCAATCCTTGGCTTTGGGATCTCTTCTCTCCCCGAAAACCAAGTCTACCAAAGTGGGAGTATGATAACCGTACAATGCTCGGAAGGGTGTCATGCCAATGGACATGTGGTAAGTGGTGTTGTAGCAATGCTCTCCTAGATGTAGCCACCTAACCCATGTTCTCTGTTGTCTACCCACATAGTTCCTCAAATACCCCTCAACCCACTTGTTGACCATCTCGGTCTGCCCATCTAATTATAAGTTTAAATGATAATACATACTACATTAGAAGGGTTTGAATTTAGATCGAAAAATAACATCATCTCACCATAAGTTGCGTAGTAAAAATTCTTTTGAAATCCCCATAGATTTGTACCTTGAAAGAGAATAATACCATACATGTTGTACCAACTGTAAATATTTTTTTTTACTAGGAGAAATGCTTTTGAAATCCCTAGGGATTTGAACTTACATGGATAATGACACCATACATATTTGACCAAACAATCAACATTCCTAGGGATTTGAACTTTCATGGAGAATGGCACCATCCATGTTTGACCAGCTAATCAATAGGGGAGAAGGGTTAGTATTTGGGCACCCTAAATTTAAGGGCATGCTATTAGCTTGTTCTTTACTTCCATTTTAGTCCCGAGGAGGATTGATTGATCGATGTACTTGTCATGACATGGATATGATTAAAAAAAATTATTATTTTTTTAAAATATTAACTTTCTAATTTCAAAATGTTAAAAGAAATTTACGTAATAAATATTATTTAATATTAATACGATTGACAATGACATGTGTATAAAAGAATTTTTATGAACAACTTATTATAGCTAATTTTTCAAGAAACAATTTTAAATTCATCCAAGATTGAAATCCACTCTCACAACTATTGGATACTCAATTTTTTAGTCCTCTCCCTTATTTTTGCTGGAGAGAAACGTTTTTGAAATTCCATAAGAAACAATATTGAAATCTTGAGGAGCTATGACCTCATCAATGCTCACACAACCCATGTGAACGTGGAGACCTTATCAAACTCTTCCTCTTCCTCTTAAATAGGACTCTAATATTCTCGAGGTTTGAACTGATGCCCTGTCTCAACCACTAGATATTAGTCATTTGGTGATTAACAACATTAACATATAAGATTCCACACTGCCTAGAGGTGTGTCATATTGTTAAAAATCAAGTCTTTGTATAGTAACTACCCCCAACTTATACAATAAGCTAATTTTGTTGCAAAAGGATCTTCTTTCCAATAAAAAATATGATAAGTATCTCGCATAACTTTTAGGGCTAAGAATAGTTTCACCATGATCCAAGTTTCATGTGTGGTGGAGGGATGCCCATGAAGTTTTTGGAAAATTCTATATCGACCCAAATTGTTGAAAATTTTATTAGAGCTTTAGATCTATAATAACCGTGACTTCTTGTATCATTAGATTTTAGCAATAGGACATAAGTTTCCTACAAGATTAGATGGCTCCACCACTTACCACTCAACCAATCAATTAATATTTTAATATTTGACTTATACATTAAATATATTTGTTGATTATATCCTTATTTACTAAAGTTTTCATTCATCACAACCTCATATATTGAAAATCCATTTTAACCCTAGATATATTAAGACCCTAAAGAGATAAGAAAAAATCATGCACAAACATTTTATGTAGCTTAAAAAATTTAGGGCTAAGATGAACCTATATTATTATTATTATTATTATCTTTCCCTCCAGCAACATATATTTTAATCATTTCGAAGTCAAAACACTTTGACTTCTAAATAGTCGCAAAAGAATAATTTTGTTTCCCAAAGTTTTTAGAATTAGAAAAATTGCAATTTTTAATTATCTTAAAAAACAATTATCTGTTATTGAATTGGTTAGAGGTGTGACTTGACCCTCACATGACTAATTTTCATGTTATTCTTGGTAGTGCTACATGAAAATAAAAATAAAAATAAAAATCCATTGGCATGCTTGTAATCTCTTCAAACATTGTTATATATTTAAATATGTATGTTGGATTTCTAGACACGTCCCATCCCTTTTAGTCTTCGCATATATGAATCTTGGTTTGTGTATGAAGCAACCCATCAAATTCAATGTCTACCATAAGGGAATTGAGATAGGCTTAATTTATTTTTAATGCATACGACCTTGGTCCTTATAAGATTTATTGTTATGCTCGGTTAGAATATGTAATGTTCCTGACCCGACTAGTCTAGAAATTATTAATCTGATATGTCCACTATTTGATCTGATACACTGGGGTTTTTTGGATGTGTTTTATATGTGTGTGTGTATAAAGCATACAGATAGTAAATGAGACAAAACAATGCAAACCATATATTATGATATCTCTGTGGAGTACAATGTTGAATGTGGCTGAATAAAATAAATCACTCGACTAGATGAGTGACAAAAGGATCTTAGTGTTGGCCCTTGGCTATGGAAGCAAGAAAAGATCAAGGAAGAAAAGACGAAATGCGAACTGCGCGGAAGACATAGGGACGGTTACTGGGTCGAAGTGAGAAAAAGAGCAGAAAAGACGAAGCGAAGTAAAAGGAAGAAAGACATTCGACAAAGAGATCAAGGATGTCAGATCAACAAGGAATATGGATCGTGGACAACTCAACAAGCGAAAAAAGCCACCGTTGGAAGTTGTGGAACACTAGACGAGAAGGAAGGAAAGACAGGCTGGTGAAACCTTGAAAACGTGGGACAAGTTGACCTAGGGTTTTGGACACCTAGGGTTTTGGTATCTAGGGTTTTGACACCTAGGTTTCAACCTAAGGCTGTCGATGAGTGATTGTAATGTATAAATAAGAACCTAGATGAGGGAAGAGGGGTCATTCTAGTTTTATTATTGGTATGAGCGATTATTGTGTGTGAGAGAGAAGTGTTAAGTGCAAGAGCCTTCTGATATTGTAATATCTTCAGTTGGGTGCGAAGATCAGTCCTGCAGCTGGGTGTGTAGGAAGGGGAGAGAAAGAGAGAAGGAGGAAGAATATCTACTAACTGAGAGCGTAAACAAGAACTATATGCTTCATATTAATATATTATAAATCACAGTTATGTGGACGTAGCCCTAGAGAGAGGGTGAACCACGTATATTTTGTGTTGTGTGTGATTTATGCTCTGTTCTTTGTCATTTGGTATACTATTATTGCATTACCGTGTGAGATTTGATAGATAGTTCTGCGGAGTAGATATGAACTAGTAGATGATATATAACTATTGTATTGATTTTTTATTGGATCCACTTGATATCCCCTTGGTTGTAGACATCTTTGTCCTGCAACCCCCCCATAGCTACTTCGGGTGAGACTGTATCTGATTCATAGGTGTTGCCGAAAGGGCCAATAGTTAGGGCTTGTTGGTGCGCTCTTGGAGCTGAACCCTGGGTCTGCCCCTGTGCCAACAAATGGTTTTGTTGCTGGGATAGGAATCTTCTTGAGGGAATGTCAAGGTGGTTTCCATCGAAGATAGAGATTCAGAAGTGGATAGAAGACCAAGAAAAGGACTTCGCTAAAGCCCAGAACAAGAACCCTAATCTTAGTACAGAGGATTGGTTGGAGAGATATATCTTTACTGATATACACGAACAAAATTTTCTTTGGAGGAATCCATCAGGAGCTATATGAGTGGCTAGCTAGGTTAGCATATACCCAATTTGAGATCAGATCTAGGCCACCTGTGGTTTGGATGTCGACGTTGATCAAGAAGGTCAAGAGAATTGATAACGTCGTGTCAAGAGCATTAGATCATTGGTTTGATAGTACCATTGGAGGGTATATCACCAAGTTTGTTGTTGACAGAGTAGAGTCATATAGCCAAGTCAAGAGATATTTCTTCAAGGGACCCAAAGGAAAATTTTTACATTTTATGAAGTTGAGGATCAAGATGCTATTGCATGAGAAGAACATATTGAAGATACAGTAGCTAGACGGATCTGAAAGGATAATGTTCAATAATTTGGACAACGATCGCGATACAGAGGCTGGACATACGCACAGTGGGAGAGCATTCAAATAATTTCATCTTTCAAACCTATTTAAGCAGAACTACGAGGATGAGGGATTCTACAGTGGAGAAGACGCAGATCTGATAGACGAGGAGCATTGATAGGAAGGGAAAGTTGTAGGACCTCGTCAAGAAGAGACATAATCTTCAGGAACTGCTCGGACTATCGAAGTAATTACCAATACTCTTCCGATTGTTTTAGCAGCCTTAAGTAACCAGAGTAACCTAAGTCATCAGAGCACTATCACTAATATTCCATCACATAATTAGTCTAGAAACCTAGGAAGATCTATGGAAGACGAGATGAGGTTACCCACCTTTAGAGGAGATGGATCTAAAGACCCTGAACAACACTGGTTTCTCTGCGAAGCTGTGTCGAGTATTAAGAATATCACTGATGAAGCTGCCAAACGAGATCAGTTCAGTACTACCCTAAGAGATCGCGCACTGAGATGGTATATGAAATTTGTCCAAGGGGCTACACCTAAACTGGTGAATTCTATTAAGACTTTGCTCATTGTTGAATTCAAGAAACCTAAGTCAGAATCACAGTTCATTATAGAGTTGAAAGAAATCAAGCAGAGAATAGCAGAACCGGTATGGGAGTTCGATCAGAGATTCAAGACCTTGACAAGCCATCCGAGCTTTCAAATCCCAAATGAGCAGAACAAGGAATGGTTCATTTCTGCCCTCTTACCACATATCAGAGTTCCTCTAATGCAACAGAATATCGCTTCACAAGATGAAGCACTGGAGATCACCATGAAGTTAGAATCAACCCCTATGGGAGAATCCAGCTCAGGTATGAGTCAAATCTTGAGTCAACTAACTAGTTTGTCTCTAGGTCGAAGATATGAAGAAAGACAAGGTTAAAGATAAAAGAGAAGACATCTGGTGTGTCAGATGCAGGTCAAAAGGCCATGACAAGAAACATTGTCCCCTATTCCATGAATACTTGGCCTCTAGAGCTCTGAGCCTCTTGAAATAAGTTACCTTACCCTGGTGCAAAGTATGCAAAAACAAACTTCGCCCTAGTGAGTGCTACTACATGCAAAAATATGTTCAGACACCCACAAATTTATATTGCATGTTTTGTAAGTCCATGGGACATGATGATAGGGATTGTAGGGCTTACGATCTCATGCATGAAAGGTCAAGGGATATATATAAGATTCAAGGTGAAGTACAACAATAAGGAAACACTACGCATTATAACTCCCCTGGGAGAGGAAACTTCAACCCTCGTGGTGGATTGCGAGGAAGAGGAAGAGGAGGAGGTATGGGTCGACATCGAGGACAGATAATATGCTATAAATGTGCACAGCATGGACACTTGGCAAGGGATTGTCAAAACCCTTGTACCACTTGCAGCTATTGCAACTCCTTCAAGCATGTTATCGAGGAATGTCCAACATTACTGTCTAAACTTCAAGAGAAACGGGGACCTCAACAGAACCCGTAGATACAACTGATCAAAGAAGAACCTCGTGGAGAAGACCCTAGAGTCACTATTATCACTCGAGGAGGCATTTTTATAGGAGCAAACAAAATGAGCCAAGGAAATACTATAGAAGAATCAGGAGTCAAGAAAACTGCAGAGAAGACACAAACTTTTGATGCAAAGAAAGAAAAACAAATGTTCGAGGAGGCAAGAAGAGAATTCAAGGGAGACCAAGGATCTTCATCGAAGACACACCCAGAAGTAAGAGAATGTGTAATGCCTCTGGCATTCGATCATTCTGCTTCACCCGAAGATGGAAAAGAGGCAAGTAAACTTGTCAGTTTCTTGTATACGTTTATAGAGCTGATTAAAGATGAGAAATCTATACAAGAACTGAAAAATTTGGTCAGATGGTATGAGATAGGAAACGTAGGTCCTTTACTGAATAAACCAGTACATCAACTATCCAAGAAGAGAAGGACAAATAAGGAACTACACCTGAATGCTCAGATTGGAGAATATGATATAGACTATGTGGTCCTCGACTTAGGGCTGGAGGTCAATGTCATGACGAAGCAAACCTGGGCACTGATGGGAAAACCTAAGTTGATATATTCCCCTATTAGGCTTAGGATGTCTAATAAACAGGCAGTAATCCCCTTCAATAGATTAGACTCATAAGTGACAATGCATGTTCATCAGATTCAGAAGAAACAGTGGAGAACTGGCATAACAAAATGTATGAAGTATCTACAAGGAGGTGTGCTAGATTGACCATAGAATCACACTTGATCGATACAACAGTAAGTAAATTACCCACCTTTGATGGTATGAATCCTTTAGAAACCTTCTTGTCGGACTTTGAAGAAAGTGTACCAACACAACAACACTTGTTGGCAATGGATGAGGCCTTGAAAGCCACACCAACAAGATGGTGGGGGACACATAAAAACAACATTACATAATGGGTACAATGTCGTACCCTCATGTCCACACAGTTCTCAACACAAGGAGAAGGCTGTGAAATTTGGTACACAGGTCGAAGTTGCCCGAAGGACCATGTGCGAAGTTGCGAGGAAGCCTGGAGCAATATTCCTCAAGAGCAGTGGGTGCACAAATTCATAAACACGTTGGACACTATCCCTATCAACTGGTACCTTCAAGCAGAACTGCGCCTCATCACTACAGATTGGGAAGGTATGACTCATAACTTTGTCACCAAATTTTTATTCAAAAGAAAATATCCTATAGTATATCAAGCATTGCAGACTGTAAGACAAAAAGTGTTTGAGGAGGCACCTAGCCTCCCTTTGGAGCAAGAAGAGGATGAATGGACTGCACCTCTCCAGAAATTTCAAGGCTGTTACAACATCAATGCTGATGAAGATGATGATCCTAGGAAGGTGAACATCACAGAAACAAAATTCCAGAGAGATGTGGAAGGACCAAGAGTTGAACTACCATTTATTGGATAGCCGATCAAGATCAAGAAAGTCAATATTGGAACAGAGAAAACATCGAAGCTTGCAAATGTTGGAGATTATTGGGATGTTTCCACTATTGACAAGATTACCGAGTTACTGCATGAATATCAAGACTTGTTTCTGACCAAGTTCACTGATATGAAGGGCATTAAAGGGATTATGGGAGAAATGAGGATCCCTTTGAAACTAGATGCAATACTAATCAAGCAGAGACCCTACAGACTGAACCCTAAATATAAAGAGAAAGTGAATATTGAGCTTGACAGAATGCTGGAAGCAGGGATTATTGAACATGTCGAAGAATCAGAATGGATTATCCCTATGGTGGTACAAGACAAAAAGACAAGAGATATCAGGATCTGTGTAGACCTCAGGAAGATGAATGATGCCTATTTGCATGACCCCTTCCCTATGCCATTCACTGATGAAGTGTTAGATAATGTAGGAGGTCATGAAGTATATTCTTTTATAGATGGATTTTTAGGATACCATCAGATCCAGGTTGCCAAGGAAGATCACCATAAGACTACCTTTGCCATAGAATGGGGATCCTACCAGTATACAAAAATGTCGTTTGGATTGAAGAATGCCCCAACCATCTTTTCTAGTGTGGTATTCAAAGCATTCAAAGAGTTCCTACATAAGTTTCTAGAAGCATACTTTGATGATTGGACTATTTTTAGTTTATTGAAAAATCATATTGAATGTTTAAGGCTAATGTTGGAAAAGTGCAGACAGTGTCAGATTGCCTTAAACCTGAAGAAGTGCATTTTCTTTTCACCATTTGGAGTGTTGTTAGGTCATATTGTATGCAAGAAGGGATTGCTGGTAGATCCATCTAAAATTTCCATCATAGTTAATCTACCCCTTCCTACTTCATTCAAACAGCTGCGCACTCCGCTTGGACACACAGGATATTACAAGAAGTTTATTAAAGACTATGCCCAAATTACAGTTGTTACACATTATTTTCATCATCCCTATGACTGTTAATGATGTAAACCTATATGTTTCCTTCAGAGGGGTTAGTGGCCTAAGTTCCTAAAGAGAGAAGGGAGAAGAACTTTTCCTGAGAAAAGAAGTTGCATTTTCCTGTGTAAAAACCTTATAAAAAAGGAAGTTCGCAGGCTGCCTATGTATTAGGGTGTGAGAATGCCTGATTCTCGCAGGTTGCATCATAGCTAGGGTGCGAACAGTTCTCAGGTTGCACTATTAGCAGGGTGAGAGAATGCTTACACGTGGGAAAAATGAGCGTTTTCTCGAATCTTCTAGAAGGAGAAACTTCCATGGTGAGGTGGCATCCGAATGGTTTAGATCTTACTCGCTTTCATGATTTAGTGGGATCATCCTAACCTCCTCACCTTATCCTCTTCAATTTATAAAAGGAGAGGAGCTCTCATGGAGAAGGGGTTCTTGAGCTTGTTAGCTTTGGTTGGTTTGGAATCATTAGCTTGGTTAGAGTGGCTTTGAGATTTGCTTTGTCAAGACAGATTGTGAATATTATCAGATCTATGCTCTCAGAATTCTTGGAGTGGAAGTGTGTGGGGAACAAAGGACAGTTGGAAGGGACCTTATGACATCAAGGCCATGGTTGTAATCTCTCTTTCACATTTATTATGATACAATAATACGATTCTTTCCTATAAAGCTTGTTGTGTTTTATTGTATGATTCCCTGATCACATACATAGGTTTATATTGAGTTTATGCTATTGCTATCACTTTGGTTGGTTGCGTTCTTTTGCAGGATCATCATTGTATGAGCATTGGAATGGAGATAGGATGGAAATGGAGAGAGGGAGAGACATTTAAATGGTATGTCACTCATCCCTGTTTAGTTAGTAAATTCAATATCTAAAACTTAAGGAAAGTGTCATGTTCTGGTGTGTTTTGTTCTAGATCCACGTGGATCTAGGGAGATCAGTTAGTGTCTGCACCTACCGATTAGTCCGATAAAAAAATTGGCGACTCCATTGGGGAGCGGATTGTTTCCTAGTTAATCTGGTTTCCCTTCCTTTGATTGCTTGTTTTCTGGTTTCTGAGTCTGTGGGACATCCATCCAGACTCTCTAGATCTGGAAGTTCACTTAGATTCCCTATCCTTTTTCAAAATTTTCTTTGATTACAGACATTCTCGCACTGTACCTGTCTATGGACTATGAGAATCATTGATGTCCACACCCTATTGTTAGGTTCAGTGCGAACTTCTCACACTCTACCAATGTCTAGCCTGCGAGAATACCTAATTATCGCACTGTAATATACTACTAGGCTGCGAAGTTGTTTGTAAACTTTTTGGATTGGGTCTTGTCATCTTTTGATGACCCAGTTTTTCTTTGATTAGCTGGATTGAGATTTTAGAGCCTATATTGATATGTTTACAGTCTGCTTGACATCCTTTGAGTTGCTTTTAGCCACTTTTGCTTTGTTTGGTTTTGAAGGATTAGTCTCTTGCTTTGAGTGTCTTTCAATTACAAAGCATGTGTTTTCTTTAGAATTGTTTAGGGAAAGATAAGATTTCTTCTAATAGTTCGCTTTAAAAGAAAACTTTTAGTTTGGGTTTCTTTGTTTTAAGAAAGTTCATTATTGCTTTTAGTGAAATTTTTGAAACAAAAATATTTAATTTCTTGCGTTATATTAGATTGGGGGCATCCTTGCATTTGAAGTAGCGAAATTGCATGATTCTTGGCATTTTTTGATCTTAAATTATGAAAAATTCCCCCCCTCATGGCCGGGGGGGGGCATGAATTGTGCATTGGTGTTCAGTACCTTTTTCTCATTTCTTGGGAATCTTGATATTGATGAGTTTAATATATTTTGGGACATCGTGCATATGGGAATGCTAAATGTTTTCTCCTTCTCGTAGCATAGCTTTCATCGAAATGAAAATATTGCATCTTCATATCTTTACATAATTTTCGAGTTGGTCAAAACACCATATTATCCATGCCATTTTCCTTTTGAGTAACAACAACCATAAAATAAAGCACTTATAAAAATTGATTAGACATTTTTATCTTTTCTGGTAGCAAACCTACATTAGATTAGTTGTAGGGCTTTGGAATAGGTGTGAAAGATAACTCTCCAAAGTTGCAAACAAACATAGAATATTGAGTTAGGGAGCGGTTAAATCCACTTATTACATTTTGTCCTGGGAAGCCCTTCTAACACAAGGGTCAATCACGAGGTCACATTGAGACTAGCAGAGTTACTCACCCTGCTTTGTTGGTCTTGGTGTAGAGATTACGTGTAT
>ML869681.1:0-20388 GCA_009831015.1 Picea engelmannii | reverse complement strand
TGACAAACCACCTATAATAGTTGTGTTATCACATAAAATTGTTAGAGTCCCGTGGGTTTGTGGTTTCTACCTACGTCTGTAGTTTTTCCCCGTCTCTATCCTTTTTGCAAGCTGAGTCTTGAAGTTTTTCCCCCTTCTGCCGATAAAATCATTTTTTGTTTTCCCTTGTTTGTTTGTGTGCCTTGGTCTCCCTGTTTTCTCAGCTCGCAGCCAGTCGTTCAAATCCTTGATTGTGCAGGTCACAGCCATGAACACAAAGCACAACTTTATTAAACAGTCTGTTTTGATATTGAAGTATAAGAAGGAGGTTTTAATCTTTCAACAATTAAGATTCCCAGAACAGTCCAGATCAACGGCTCATGGGAATTTGGGAGCACCAACTTGCGCGAAGTACAAAACCAGAGAAAAATTCCCTGAAGTGAGTATGAACCTTTGATCTTAAAGGGGTCAGGTGGCAGTCGATCCAAGCCTTCGGGTAAATGAGCTTTGGGAAATTTGAAATGATAAATGCTTAGAAGACCCGAAGCCTCGAAGACCCGAAGAGCCGAAGTCACCAAAGTGACAAATTTTCCGAAGTGGCTGAAGACCCGAAATAGATTTGAGTCATTGATCAACAAGAGCCAGGCATCATCACATCTGTCACTCCAAAAGTTTTACTTCGAGAGTTTTAAAATGAGAAACATTACAAATTCCCGAAGTTCCCAAAGAGAATATGAGCCATCGATCAGTAGGATCCATGCGTTCCCAGATCCTTTGCTCCGGATAAAAGAAGCAGAAGACAAATGGAGTTTGAGAATTAAAATTCTTGAAGGTCGATCCACGAAGCAAATCTCCACTATTGTTTTGAAGGAGAAGATTAGATCCATCAATCTAAAAAGTGTAGATCTGAGTCGTTGATCAGAGGGCCTGATATTAGATCACAAGATCAATGGTCACACCAAATTTTAGGGTCGAAAGGTGTGCACATTTTCAAATCTCAGGGGCGGGCCGCAATCAGAACCATGGTTTTTAGAAAGGTTCGCGTGGCGGTTCATGGTGAATTGCGAGGACAAAACTGGTTTGATTTCAGACCACCCTTGGTAGCACCTAAAATCACACAATTGTGTAGGGTCATGTCCCTAGGTCACATTGAATATGGATTGATGGAGAGGAGCTGCGCCAAAGGTCGAAATCACCCGTATTTGGTCACAAAAGAAGATCTGCTTGGCCTCGAGGCATCGAGATTGACTCGAAGAAGTCGTGGGCACCGCCTAGAACATTCATTAGGTCTCAAGCCTCATACTGATCCCAATGAAGGTAGTTATTGAATATTGGGGGCGACAGTTGAGACCTCATATCACCCCATAAATGGAAAGCATTGTAGAGCACAACCATGAAGGCACACTGACAATCCAAAGCTTCGTTATGGGCAATATTTCCTGTAAAGCACATAACTATGCCTAGCTCACATCTGACATGAGAAAACCTACACAATCTGACAGAGAAGGTGCCAACTAAAGGCAGTGGTCCGATCACACTCCTGGTGGTTGCAACATTTCTGGGTATTTATAGACAGTTTTGATATTTTGTTATGGTCGAATGGTTGAGCTAGGATCCCTGCTATTGTAATATTTTGATGAAGAACACTGGTTCTCTGGTTATGTATTTGTTTTTGAGACATCTTGGTTAATCTAAGTCATATTTCTTGCTCCGTCTTATTTTCCTCTGATACTGAGAGAGTTCATGATTGACTGATTCACATGGATTGTTTTGACTGTAATATGATGAATGTTTGATTATAGTGTTGTTATAATTTCTTTCAGTTTCTTTGAGATTTTGATTCAAGAGGATCGTGCGTTTAAGTTTTTCCTCCTTAGGCTGCTGGAAGACCTGATGTCCACAAAAAACCTCTACACTCTCCTCACCAAATTCTTCCCTCTATTCACCCTTACTCCAACTTACTGACTGAAGTTGATTCCAAACCTCAATTTCTTATGAATGCTAGTCTAGATTTTTGAGTTAGAACGTTATTATCATTGAGTCCTCTCCATTTGGCCTCTTAAAACTCATTTAAATTTACTGTATAAACTGATGGGTACTGGGATTACCTTCTATGAAATCTGAGGGTGACTTCTAGATCTAACACTTCTTGGCATCGTTGCCAGGGACGAATTGAAGACATTCCATGGGATAAAATGACAAAGAGCTTCTGATTCTGAAGGTGCATCAGGTATCAGAACCATTGAAGATTGCAACTTGCACCTGATGACTCCATTGTTTCAGTTGTGTCTCCTAAAGGCAGACACATGAGGTATACTCCACAACCACCTCTAGTTACACCTAAAGTTGACCCAGAGAATATTATCAAGAAAGGAAATCTTTCTCAAGTAGTCTTTTAGCTGTTGTCCCAGATTGAAAATCTCCCTGGGAGAATGACAACACTCAGATCTAGCCTTTGATGGTGAACAAATACCAGACACATTCAGAATGCATATCATTCACCCAATGACTCCATGATTAAATAATCCAGTGGCGACTCCATTGTTTTGAAATGGAAAAGATCTTGGCTCGAAGGTTTTCTCCTTTTAATTTCTCTGTTGTTCCTCGTTTTCCAAATGTTGTTCCTACTATCAATGAGTGGGGTGATATTTTGCCCATATTTAGTGAACATAAAGATGCCAACCCTGCCGAGCATCTCCGTGAGTTTCATGAACTCATGCATCAGTGGGAGATACATCATGATAATGTATTATTGAATATGTTCATGTTCTCATTAGCGGGAGATGCTCGTGAGTGGTATCACTCCTTGCTCCCTGTTAGCATCTCCTCCCTGGAGAAGTTTCATGAAACTTTCAATGCCCACTGTCAAAGGTATTATTCCTCTGAGTTAATCTATCATAACTATTGTGAGGAGTATAGAGATGGTGTTCAGAACATAGTTCATTCTTGCGAAATCTGTGAGGAGAAGGGGTATACCTCGGTTGAGTTAATGAAACTGGTAAAATCACTTTCTGCAAAAATGGAAAAATTGGAGGTAGATCGTGCTTGCTTCTCTTATGAAGGAGATGGAGAAGATATTCTGGTCCTTGAAATGAATGTTTTTGGAAGCCCTGCTTATGATGAAGAAGTGATTTCAAATACTGATGAAGAGCACCCAACTTTTGATGAATATCCCAATGAATATGACGAAGAGAAAATATTTTCCATTGTTCCTGTTTATAGTGATTGTGAAACTGATCCTGGGGAGAGCCATGAAGGATAAAAGGAGGATCCACATCTCTCAATTATCTTGGCTCAGAGTTTTTCCCCTTTCAATTTCTTATCCATATCTGGCTATCCACATCCGGTGCCAGATATAAACGAATGGGATGATTATCTTCCAAGATTCATAGGAAGAAAGCATGACCATCCCGATGAACACTTATTAAAATTTCATGTATGCATGCTTGAAAATGGCTTCTTTCACAAGGATGTCTGGATCAAGATGTTCAATTTTTATTTAGAACAAGATGCTCTTGGATGGTGTTTATCTCTCCCTGCTGCTAGTATCCATTCTTTGAAGGATTTTCACTATGCTTTTAATTCGTATTACGAGAAGATTTACCAAGCTCATCTTATTTATGATGACTGTTGTAAGAGGTTTTCACTCCACATTCTATAGAAAATAGAGCATTCCTTGTGTGATGAGTCCGGTGAAGATATGATTGAGAGAGAAAGCAAGGATGAAAGTGAGTATTTTTCAAATACAGATGAAAATTTTTCTCTCTCTATTTCCCAAGAATAATTCCTTCTAGATATGATTGATGATAGCACCGATGATGGCATAACTATGGATGCATTATTTTCCGCCCCTAGTACACATGTTTTCTCAGATTTAAAAGAAGAAATGGTTGAAGAAAATAATCAAGATATTGATCTTTTCTCTTTGCAAGATAAAAGAGTTCTGCGCTCACCTACCTTTGAAGAGTATTCAGAAGTAGAAATCATAGGCTTCCAATCTTATTATGAAAGTGAAAGATCCTACCAAGAGCAACATGATAGAGAGAAAGAGCCATCCATGGATATACATGAAGAGACTTCTTTCTCTCAGCTAGCAGATGTTATCGGCGAAGACAAAGGAGAATGGAGGAGCTAAAGGTGTATTTTATCTCCTGTCTTGAACCTGCAAATGAGAAAGTATCACCTAGGATCAACCGACCCACATCATTCCTCTACCCACGTATACACTTTGAGAACTTCGAACGACTGGTGAGAAAAAAGGAAGTGCAAGAGGTAATTTCTTACGAGTTGAGCTTTCCTGATTATAAATTTTGTGACCCTGTGGGGTTGTATGTGGATCTGTGTTTTCCAAAAGCATCGGATCCTGCAAGGTTATTCATATTATCATCACTTAGGGGTATGGTTGGTGTTCCAAATCGTGTTCTCGTTCTGTTGTCATACTTCCCTTACCTTTTGTGGATTATTTGCAGCGAAGAGAATAATTATATTACCGAGCAATCTGGGTGGCTATGGTGGAAGTTTTCTTTTCCTGGCATTTTGTAAAAATTAGTTAGCCTAGGATTGTACATAAATAAGCTCTTTCTGGAGCCCATGTGTTTGCTTTTTGTTTTTTAGTAAAGAATCGTACATATTTCCCTATTTTCTTCTGTGAAAGTTTTGAGCTAGACTCCATAGCCCGACAGCTAAAGCGCAGGAAATACTTGTTCTTGGTATCTCGCAGGGAGAATGCCATCCTCTGTAGAGCCAAAAGTTATCAAATAAAATTGTTAGAGTCCTGTGCTTTTGTGGTTTCTACCTAAGTCTGTAGTTTTTCCCCGTCTCTATCCTTTTCACAGGTCGAGTCTTGAAGTTTTTGCCCCTTCGGCTGATAAAATCATTTTCTGTTTTCCCTTGTTCGTTTGTGTGCTCTGGTCTCCCTGTTTTCTTAGCTCACAACCAATCGTCCAAATATTTGATCGTGCAAGTAATAACCATGAACACAAAGTGCAACTATCTTAAACAGTTTGTTTCGATATTGAAGCATAAGCAGAAGGCAATTTTAATCTTTCAGCGATGAAGATTCCCATAACAATATAGATCAACGACTCATGGGCATTCAGGAGAGCCAACTTGCATGAAGTATAACACCAGAGAAAAAGGCCCCAAAGTGAGTATGAACCATTGATCTTAAAGGGGTCAGGTGGCAGTCGATCCAAGCCTTTAGGTAAATGAGCTTCGAGAAATTTCAAATGAGAAATGCTTAGAATTCCTGAAGACCTGAAGACCCAAAGCTGCCAAAGAACCAAATTTTCCGAAGCTGTCGAAGTGGATGAAGGGATGAAGTCCCAAAGGCCCGAAATATATTTGAGTCATTGATCAACAAGATTCATGTGTCATCAGATATGTCACTCTAGGAGTTTTGTTTCAGGAGATTTAAAATGAGAAACATTGCAAAGTCTCGAAGGGATGAAGCCCGAAGCGCCCGAAGAGAATCTGAGTCGTCGATAAGTAGGAGCTACGCGCTACCAGATCCTTCACTTGGGATAAAAGAAGTAGAAGACAAATGGATTTTGAGAATTGAAATTCCCGAACGTCGATCCGCGAAGCAAATCTCAGTCGTTGTTTTGAAGGGGAAGATCTGATTCGTCAATATTAAAAGTGCAAGAGCTGAGCCATTGATCAGAGGGCCTAATATTAGATCAAAAGATCAATGGTCACACCAAATTGCAGGGTCAGAAGGTGTGCACGTTTTAAAATCTCAGGGGCGGGCCCCAATCAGAACCATGGTTTTTAGAAAGGGACGCGTAACTGTTCATGGTGAATTGAGGGGACAAAAGTTGTTTGCTTTCAGACCACCCACGGTAGCACCCACAATCACATAATTGTGTAGGTTCATGGCCCTAGGTTACATTGAATATGGAGTGATGGAGAGGAGTTGTTGAAGGCCCGAAGTCCCGAAATAGACTTGAGCCATTGATCAACAAGATCCACACATCATCAGATCTGTCACTCCAGGAGTTTTACTTCGGGAGTTTTAAAATGAGAAACATTGCAAAGTCCCAAAGGGCCGAAGCCTGAAGCACCCAAAGAGAATTCGAGTCGTCAATTAGTAGGAGCCACGTGTCACCAGATCCTTCACTCTGGATAAAAGTAGCAGAAGAAAAATGGAGTTTGAGAATTGAAATTCCCAAAGCCCGATTCGTGAAGAAAATCTCGGTCATTGTTTTGAAGGGGAAGATATGATCTGTCAATATAAAAAGTGCTAGAGCTGAGCCATTGATCAGAGGGCCTAATATTAGATCGCAAGATCAATGATCACGCCAAATTGCAGGGTCAGAAGGTGCGCACATTTTAAAATCTCAGGTGTGGGTCGCAATCAGAATCGTGTTTTTTAGAAAGGGACACGTGGTTGTTCATGGTGAATTGTGGGGACAAAAGTGGTTTGCTTTTAGAACTCCCTTGATAACACCCGCAATCGTGGAAATTGTGTAGGGTCATGGCCCTAGGTCATATTGAATATGGAGCGAAGGGGAGGAGCTGCGCCAAAGGTTGAAAGTGCGCATATTTGGTCACAGAAGAAGATCTGCTTGGCCTTGAGGCATCGAGATTGACTCGAAGAAGTCGTGGGAACCTACAGGAAAATTCATGGGTGTCAAGCCTCATCCTGATCCTAGTGAAGGTAGTTATTTAATATTGGGGGGTGGTAGTTGAGTCCTTATCTCACCCCATAAATGGAAAGCATTGCAGAGAACAACCATGAAGGCACGTTGACGATCCAAAGATTCGTTATGGGCAATTTTTCCTGTAAATCACATAATTGTGCCTAGATCGCGTCTGACATGAGAAAACCTTCACAATATGATAGAGAAGGCACTGACTGAAGGATTTGAAGGAAGTGGTCCGATCACACCCTTGGTGGTTGCAACATTTCTGGGTATTTATAGACAGTTTTGATATTTTGTTATGGTCGAATGGTTGAGATAGGCTCCCTGCTATTGTAATATTTTGATGAAGAACACTGGTTCTCTGGTTATGTATTTGTTTTTGAGACATCTTGGTTAATCTAAGTCAACTTTCTTGCTCGATCTTATTTGCCTCTAATATTGAGAGAGTCCACGATTGACTGATTCACATGGATTGTTGTGACTGTATTATGATGAATGTTTGATTATAGTGTTGTTATAATTTATTTCAGTTTCTTTGAGATTTGAATTCAAGAGGATATTGCGTTTAAGTTTTTCCTCCTTAGGCTGTTGGAATAGCCTATGTCCACAACAAACCTCTACAATCTCCTCACCAAAGTCTTCCCTCTATTCACCCTTATTCCAACTTACTGACTAAAGTTGATTTCAGACCTCAATTGCTTATGCATGCTAGTCCAGAGTTTCGAGTTAGAACGTTATTATCATTGAGTCCTCTCCATTTGGCCTCTTAAAACTCATTTACATTTACTGTATAAATTGATGGGTATTGGGCTTACCTTCTATGCAATCTGAGGGTGAATTCTAGTGCTAAAATTTATGGCACCATTGTCGAGGAAGAATTGAAGACATTCCATGGGATAGAACGACAAAGATCTTTTGATTCTGAAGGTGAATCAGGTATCCGAACCATTGAAGATTACAACTTGCACCTGGTGACTTCACTGTTTTAGTTGTGGATCCTAAAGTCAGACACATGAGGTCTAATCCACAACCACCTCTAGCTACACCTAAAGTTGACCCAGAGAAGATTATCAAGAAAGGAAAGATTTCTCAAGAAGGATTTTAGCTATTGTCCTAGATTGAAAAGCTCCCTGGGAGAACGACAATGCTCAGATATGGCCTTTGATGGTGAAAAAAGACCAGACACATTCAGAATGCATATCATTCACCTGGAGACTCCATGATTAAAGAATCCAGTGGTGACTCCACTATTTTGAAATAGAAAAGATCTTGGCTCGAAGGTTCGCTCCTTTTAATTTATCTGTTGTTCCTAGTTTTCCAAATGTTGTTCCTACTTTCATAGGCTTCCAATCTTCTTATGAAAGAGAAAACTCCTACCAAGAGTAGTATGATAGAGAGAAAGAACCATCCATTGATATACATGAAGAGACTTCTTGTTCTCAGCTAGCAAATGTTATTGGAGAAGATACAAGAGAAATGGAGGAGCTAAAGGTGCAGTTTATCCCCTATATTGAACTTGCAAATGAGAAAGTATCACCTGGGATCAACCAATTGACATCAGTCCTTTACCCACTTATACACTCTGAGAACGTCGAACGACATGAGAGCAACAAGGAAGTGCAAGAGGTAATTTCTTACATGTCGAGCTTTCCTGATTATAATTTTTTTGACCCCGTGGGGTTGTATATGGAGCTGTGTTTTCTAAATCACTGGAGATTGCAAGATTATTCATATTATCATCACTTAGGGGTATGTTTGGTGTTCCAAATCATGTTCTCGTTCTGCTGTCATACTTCCCTTACCTTTTGTGGATCATTTGCAGCGAAGAGAATAATTATATTACCGAGCAATCTGGGTGGCTATGGTGGAAGTTCGCTTTCACCTAGCATTTTGTAAAAATCAGTTAGCCTAGGATTGTACATAAATAATCTCTTTCTGTAGCCCATGTGTTTGTTTTTCATTTTTTAGTAAAGAAGTGTAAATATTTCCCTGTTTTCTCCTGTGAAAGTTTTGAGCTAGACTCCATAGCCCAACAACTAAGGCATTGGAACTACTTGTTCTTGGGAGCTCGCAGGGAGCATGCCATCCCCTATGGAGCCAAATGTTATCACATAAAATTGTTAGAGTCCCGTGGGTTTGTGGTTTCTATCTAAGTCTGTAGTTTTTCCTTATCTCTATCCTTTTCGTAGGTCGAGTCTTGAATTTTTTCTTCCTTCGGCCGATAAAATCATTTTTTGTTTTCCCTTTCTCATTTGTGCACCTTGGTCTCCCTATTTTCTCAGCTCGCAGCCAGTCGTTCAAATCCTTGATCGTGCAGGTCGCAACCATGAAAACAAAGCACAAATTTATTAAACAGTCTATTTCGATATTGAAGCATAAGCATAAGGCAGTTTTAATATTTCAACGACGAAGATTCCCAGAACAGTCCACATCAGCGGCTCACGGGCATTCAGGAGTGCCAACTTGCACGGAGTATAACACCATAGCAAAAGGCCTCGAAGTGAGTATGAACCATTGATCTTAAAGGGGTAAGGTGGAAGTTGATCCAAGCCTTCAGGTAAATGAGCTTCGAGAAATTTGAAATGATAAATGCTTAGAAGCCCCGAAGAGTCGAAGCCTCCAAAGCACCAAATTTTCCAAAGCTGTCGAAGTGGCCAAAGGCCTGAAGTCCCGAAATAGATTTGAGCCATTGATCAACAAGAGCCACAGATCATCAGATCCGTCACTCCAGGAGTTTTACTTTGGGAGTTTTAAAATGAGAAACATTGCAAAGTCCTGAAGCACCTGAAGAGAATCTGAGTCGTCAATCAGTAGGAGCCACGTGTCACCAGATCCTTTGCTCCAGATAAAAGTAGTAGAAGAAAAATGGAGTTTGAGAATTGAAATTCCCAAAGACCGATTCGCGAAGAAAATCTTGGCCGTTGTTTTGAAGGGGAAGATCCGATCTGTCAATCTAAAAAGTGTCAGAGCTGAGCCATTGATTAGAGGGCCTAATCTTAGATCGTAATATCAAAAGTCACACCAAATTGCAAGGTCAGAAGGTGTGCACATTTTAAAATCTTAGGGGCAGGCCTCAATCAGAATCGTGGTTTTTAGAAAGGGACACATGGCGGTTCATGGTGAATTGTGGGGACAAATGTGGTTTGCTTTCAGACCTCCCTTGATAGCACCCGCAATCATGGAAATCACGTAGGGTCATGGCCCTAGGTCACATTGAATATGGAGCCAAAAGTGCCCATATTTGGTCACAGAAGAAGATCTTCTTGGCCTCGAGGCATCGAGATTGACTCGAAGAAGTCGTGGGAACCTCCAGGAACATTCATGGGTGTCAGGCCTCATCCTGATCCCGATGAAGGTAGTTATTTAAGATTGGGGGTGGAAGTTGAGTCCTTATCTCACCCCATAAATGGAAAGCATTGCAGAGCGCAGCCATGAAGGCACGTTGACGATCCAAAGCTTCCCTATGGGCGATTTTTCCTGTAAATCACATAATTGTGCCTGGATTGTGTCTGACATGAGAAAACCTTCACAATGTGATAGAGCAGGCACAGACTGAAGGCTTTGAAGGAAGTGGTCTGATCACAGTCTTGGTGGTTGCAACATTTCTGGGTATTTATAGACAATTTTGATATTTTGTTATGGTCGAATGGTTGAACTAGGCTCCCTGCTATTGTAATATTTTGATGAAGAACACTGGTTCTCTGGTTATGTATTTGTTTTTGAGATATCTTGGTTAATCTAAGTCAACTTTCTTGCTCGATCTTATTTGCCTTTGATATTGAGAGAGTTCACGATTGACTAATTCACATGGATTGTTGTGACTGTATTATGATGAATGTTTGATTATAGTGTTGTTCTTTTAGTTTCTTTGAGATTTGAATTCAAGAGGATCTTGTGTTTAAGTTTTTCCTCCTTAGGCTACTGGAAGATCTAATATTCACAAGAGAACATTACACTTTCCTCACCAAATTCCTCCCTCTATTCACCCTTACTCCAAGTTACTGACTGAAGTTGTTTCCAGACCTCAATTGCTTATGCATGCTAGTCCATATTTCTGAGTTTGAACATTATTATCATTGAGTCATCTCCATTTGGCCTCTTAAAAATCATTTTCAGTTGATATATAAACTTATGGGTACTAGGATTACCTTCTATGAAATCTGAGGGTGACTTCTAGTGATAACAAGCTGGATATCCCAAAGAAGCTCCTCAACTCTGTCACATTCCTAGGCATTGGTCAATCTAGAATTGCCCTGATCTTCTCTTAGTGCACCTGTACCCCCTGTGCATTGATGATGTGGTCCAAGTAAAGCAGTTATGTCATACCGAAATCATACTTGGACTCTTTGGCGTATAGTGATTGTTTCTCCATGATGCTCAGTACCTCATCCAAGTGTTTCATATGCTCCTGCCATGTCTTTTTGTAGACCAAGATGTCATCGAAGAAAACCAAGACTGATTTCCTCCATTGTTCCCTGAATATGTGGTTCATGCAGGACTAAAATGTAGCTAGTGCATTGGTTAGCCCAAATGGCATAACCAATAACTCAAAATTACCAAAGTGGCATCTAAATGTTGTCTTCTCTATGTCTTGCTCTCTGATGTTGATCTGATGATATCCATAGTGTAGATCAATCTTCGAGAAGAAAATTGCTCCATGCAGTTCATCCATCAACTCATTGATGCAAGGGATAGGATATTAGTTCTTGATGGTTTTCTTGTTCAAGTTCCGACAATCGATTCACATCCTCATGGTACCATCCTTCTTTAGAACTAAGACAACTAAAGAGGACAATGGACTACTGCTAGGTCTGATGTGTCCCATTGCTAGCAATTCCTTAATTTATTTCTCTATATCATCCTTGAACCTCCTAGGATGACGGTAGGGTGGTGTGATCATTGGTCTGCCCCCATCCTCAACTGTTCCCTGAATATGTGGTTCATGCAAGACTAAAATGTAGTTGGTGCATTGGTGAGCCCAAATGGCATAACCAAGAACTCAAAATGACCAAAGTGGAATTTGAATGTCGTATTCTCTATGTCTTTCTCTCGGATGTTGATACGATGATATCCAGAGCGTAGATAAATATTCGAGAAGAAAAATGCTCCATGTAGTTCATCCATCAACTCATCGATGCGAGGGATAGGATACCAGTTCTTGATGGTTTTCTTTTTCAAGGCCCGATAGTCGATGCACATATCCATGGTACCATCCTTATTCAAAATTAAGACAACTAAAGAAGCAAATGGACTGATTCTAGGTATGATGTGTCCCATCGCTAGAAATTCCTTAATTTCTTTCTCTATCTCATACTTGAACCTCCTAGGATGACGGTAGGGTGGTGTGATCATTGGTTTGGTGCCCTCCTCAACTATTCCTTGAATATGTGGTTCATGAAAGACTGAAATGTAGCCGGTGCATTGGTTAGCCCAAATGGCATAACCAAGAACTCAAAATGACCAAAGTGGCATCTGAATGTCGTCTTCTCTATGTCTTTCTCTCAGATGTTGATCTGATGATATCTAGAGTGTATATCAATCTTCAAGAAGAAAAATGCTCCATGCAGTTCATCCATAAACTAATATATCTGAGGGATAGGATATCATTTCTTGATGGTTTTCTTGTTCAAGGCCTGATAGTTGATGCACATCCTCATGGTATCATCCTTCTTTAGAACTAACACAATTGAAGAAGCGAATGGACTACTGCTAGGTCTGATGTGTCCCATTTCTAGAAATTCCTTAATTGATTTCTTTATCTCATCGTTGAACCTCATAGGATGATGGTAGGGTGGTGTGATCATTGGTTTCCCCCCCTCCTCCAACTCAATAGTATGCTCAAACCCTATGTTTGGTGGTCTCCCTAGTGGAATCGAACCAAAAACTTGTTGATGTCTCCCCAACAATTTCTTGATCTATATATGATATTGTTGTCGACCCTATAAATCCTTCTGCATAGTGATCAAACACTCTACAACATATGTTACCTCCCCATTCCTAAAGATCCTCTCCATCCTTTTGGGAGAAACTGTCTTGGGTGCCCCTATCGATATGCCCCTCAGAACAATCCTCTTCCCATCACTGTCCCTGAACCCCATCTCCAAGGTTTGGTAGTTGGTGGTGATTTTTCCCAATTTGATCAACCACTGGACTCCCAACACCACATCTATGTCTAATAGGTCAACTACATAAAATGTGTCTCTCACGGTGTAGTTACCTAACTTTATATCCAAGTCTGGGACTCTTTCTAGACACTCCACTGTATGGCCATCAACTACTGCAACATCAAATCCCTCAAACTCCTCTATCTGAAGTGCCCGCCTAAATACCAATGAAGAATCAACGAAGTTGTGGGTGGCCCCACCATCTATGAGGGTGATTTCTCATTGTCCCTGAATAGTCTCTCTCATATAGAGGGTGTCATACTTGGGAACACCAGAAAGGGTTGCTATGACTCCTCCCTTTGTTGGTTTCCCTACGTTAGCCTGCTTAGGAGGTTGTGGTGCTACTAGTGGGTGGGTCCCTATCGGTGTCAGTGGTATCCATGGAGGTTGCTCCTCTTCATGTGATGCCTCCTCTTCTGAGCTAATGGATCTATTGTCTTGATCCTCCTCCTCATTATCCACACTGTCTACTGCCACCTCAATATAATGGATCTCTACCTTGCCCATGCACTTATGGACTGGAACCCAAGGGTCTCTGTAAGAGAAGAAATGATTCTTCCTCATCAACTCTCGTCTGGTGTCATTGTCCAAATTGGGATTAAATTTCTTTAGTGATGAGTCTCCCATGTCTCTCGTGCACACAATGGCCTCTGATATGGTGTGAGGCTTGAAATCCTTAACCCAAATCCTCAATGGATTCGCCAATTCCTTAGTAAACAACATCACCAATCTATGCTCTGATATATCATATACGACCACTGCCTTCCACTGGAACTCTGTGATGAAGGCCTCGACTGATCCTATCTATCTCAACTATGTAAAGTCTTTGAAATGAAGCTCTATATCTCTCTGGTCAAACCTCTCCATCAACCTCTCAGTGAAATCCAAGTATGAAGTAATGTGGTTGTGACCCAAGGTCACCAGCCCATGGTACCACCACTCATGGGCCTCCCAATCCAAGTGCAAGGTGGAAAAGTTGATGGCTTCTGACTCTATCATTAGGTTAAGCTTGAAATATGTGTCAATATTCTGTACCCATGCCTGAGCTGAGCATCGTGATGATCCGTCGAAAGTAGGAATGTTCAACTTCCCCACTTTCTTGATGAAATCCATGTTTTGAGTTTTCTCATTACCCCTCTATGCCTCTTGGGGTCTGTTCTGATACTTGATTGAACAAGAGTATAACAAACTCATGTTTGCATGGAACTCCGGTCCTAGGGCCAAGTAGTCTCTCCTATTCTCTCCGAATGGATCATGTGGCATGACCTATCCTTGACCTGGCTATCCTCTTGTATGCCATGGTTGTCCCAATGACTGCCCCCCCTAGAAATGTGGATATAAAGGTCAGGGAATCCTCCCATATGATGTATAGCTCATATTAGTGAAGGGTTTGCACTCGCTCTACCCTGAGATCAATTGGAGCCACTAGCCCCACCTCCTTGGTGTCCTCCTGAACCACTCACTCCTCTTGTGGCATTGGCACCTATAGTGCTCACGCTATGATGGATCATCTATGTACTATGTCCTATGGAATTCATCATGTCCCATTTTCCTCTGGCTAAGTCATTCAATATGGCCTGCATACTGTCTGGATGTGTCTCAGGGCCTTTCCCCCTACCCTCTGGCATCTCTTGTTTGCCACCCATTATCCTCTCTATCTCTGCCTCTGTGTCAGAGATGATATGCTCTCTATCCTCTAATTCTGGCTCTATATCAGACTGAGTGTGGAAGGGAGTGTAGTCCCTTCTATTCCTGTCTCTGCTATGACCTTTGCGACACTGAATGTACTCGTCCCCAATATGTCCTTGACCCTCCAGGTATTATTCACTTGTTCCCAGAATCATGGGGTCATTAGAAGCACTTTCTTCACAGGTTCGCAAGAAGAAAGCTCTGATACCACTATAATGTTCCTAACCTGATCAGTCTAGGAAATACTGCTAATATGATATATCCACTATATGATATGATACACTGGGGATTTCTGGATGCATTTTATATGTGTGTGAATAATTAATTCTTTACATCATATAAATGAACATACAAATAGTAAATGAGACAAAACACTGCAAACCATATATTATGATATCTTTGTGGAGTACAATGTCGAATATGACTGAATAAAATAAATCACTCGGCTAGATCAGTGACAAAAAGATCTTAGCCGAAATACAATAAGCAAACTAAAAAAATAGTACCCGATACTAGAACAAGAATGCGAGATTAGTGGATGAGATGTCAGATCTGCTACGAACTACAAAAACTCATACAAAAACTACTGCAAGATTGGAAATTTCTCCTTGGTGGTTAAACCCCTCAGATCTTCCTGGAAATAGTCCCAATCAGTGCACCCTTCCCTCTCTCTCAGTCTCAGTGACTGATCTACTAACAATTGGCCCTCTGCTGATATGTCTGGACCCTAGATGGATCCCCTTGGGGAAATATGCCCCCTCTGCCGCTGGAAATTGCACCCTAGTGATTCCCCTGTCAGAATCACCTGATAAGGGTCTCAAATTGAGCGCCCTAGGCTATTGGGAAATGGGTCAGAAGGATTTACCTGGGTATGATCTGATGATCACTCGGGAACCCCAAATGTGTCCTCCTCAACTGCCGCACCCTCAATGGATGGAAAATGTGCCCCAGATGATTTCTCTATCGGAATCTGACGAGAAACCAAGAAATAGATGCACCTTTCCTTCCTCTCAACTGGGTTGGAAGGGAATATATGGATTATCCTTGGATGATCCTAGATCGTTTCATCAATGTGACTTATAAATAATTGTATTAAATGAACATAAATTAAAGTGCACCATAAAGAAGGAAAATCTCAATAATGAAGAGACATAAGCATCAAATATGAACTCAAAAACTTGATAACGGAGCTCGTCCCTGGTGGACCACGTCTATGGGTCCTGCTCTCAAATGGGTAGGCCTTTTTATTAACTCAACTAAAGAATTTGGAAAAATACATAAGTATACCTCATTCTGGAGTTAAGATACAGAATCTTTGCTCAGATTAGAAAACCTCGATGTCAAGTCCGCGAGCCTCCCCTTTTTGGTACTTTGTTACAACAACCCCACGTTGGCGCTAATGATTGGTGGTGACTGCTATATATGGAGGAGAGATAGTGGTTAGACAGATATGATGGATATTTAGTCTTGGAAGATCATTGCTAGTTTAGCGGATCGACCAGATGTGGCAGATCTTGCCACTATTTTGGTGGATTTGTATTTATTATATTTTTTTTTAGAAATTTGGTTGTTAGCCCACATTGGGGATTTCCCTGCTGCCACGTGGAATCCCATGATTGGGCCACATGGTGGGCACTCATTGTCCCATGTCACCTTCTTGCACAGTCACTGCCACGTCATCTCTTCTTGGTCAGCATGCCATGTCACTAGACAGGTGGATGTACGGTCTGCCACATGGCTGTATAGACTGCCACATGGCACCTTTTCATTTGTCCATGGATTTTCTCGAAAAGTCCAAAATGAGTGACATGTGGAAAACTCTGGTGCTACCACGTCACCATGATGACAACAACATGACACATGTTTCCCTCTATGTGTCACACATATATTGTATGGATGATGATGTCATCCGTACTGATCCTGACATCAACAGTACGCATGCTGACTCATGCTTGCTGACTGGGCTAGGTTGAACAAAACTTTGACCGCGAATATATTTTGATATGTAACTCCGTTTGACCAACCATTTACGCCGTTGGAAATCTTGTGAAGCGCTCTTCGAGATGATGCCAATTTCACTGATTTTTGAGGAATTTTAATTTTTTCCCTTTCTCTCTCTGCTAAGGCCATTCTGAGCTTCCCGAGTTGCTTCTGCGAATTATGAGTTATCCTTAGTCTCCTCTAGATCATTTTTGGATCATGCCTTCCCATTGAGATATTTTTGGACCACCAAAGCCTTTCATCAATCAACAGATAAGTGAGGGAAGAGTTCCCTCACCTTATCCTTCTCAATCCACTTTGCCTTGCTTGTATGTGTGCCCTTTAAGCCCACTCGAATATAATCAACATCACCCTTGCATGGAGTCCTTGTCTTTCTTTCCAAGATGATATCCTCCTCCAACTCATCCAAGTACTCTGAAGCAAACTCATCAACTAAAGGTATTGAAAATTCCTCACCTTGATCCATGATCATGGGAGGCTCAAAAAGTTTCAAGTTTTCCACATTTACAACTGAGTAGATCTGCATATAAGGTGGAAGATCTAGATGAAAAGAATTGATGCCACTTTTCTCCAAAATAGTGAAGGGCCCATAACGGATGGGCTTGAGTTTCTCACCTTCACCCTTCAATCTCTCCTTGTTGATGTGAAGCCATACCTAATCTTCAACCTGGAACTGATGATCAACCCTATGTTTGTCATGCCGAGATTTATACCGTGCTTGAATTTTCTCCAACTATTCCCTGACTACTTCATGTATCTATTGTATCCTCTGCATGAACTTGTGCACTCTTTCTTCAGTTATTTCTTCATTTGAATCAACATCTCTCCCATACATCAAGTCCAAAGGAACGTTAGGAAAATACCCAAAACATGTCTCAAATGGTGAACATTAAGTGGAGGAATGTAAGGCTCGATTGTAAGCATGTTGTACATAGGGTATATGTTCATCCCATAACTTGGGCTACTTGATATAGTAGCCTCGAATAAAAAGTACCACTATTTGGTTAACAACCTCTATATGTCTGTCGGTTTGTGGATGGAAAGCAATGCTCCTCTTCAACTTGGTGTCCATCATTCTCCACAAGCTTGTCCAAAAATCCCCAAGGAATCGAGATCTCGATCCGAGATAATGGATGTGGGTAACCCAAAGTGAACCCAAACATACTGAAAGAAGAGATTAGCAGTCTTCTCAGCAACGATTTGCTTTTCACATGGAATATAGATATACATCTTGCTAAACCTATCCACTATAACATACAGATACTCATGACCCATTTTTGACATTGGTAAACCCCCTACAATATCCATGGAGATACTTTCCCATGGATGGGATGGAACATGAAGTGGTGAGTATAGCCCCAATTTTCTATTAGTGGGCTTACAAGTAGAACACATCACACACCCCTTTACATATTTAGTTACATTTTCTTTCATTTGAGGCCAGTAACAAAACCTCTGTAGATGAGCCATAGTTTTTCCTACCCGAAAATGCCTAGACACAAGAGAAGTGTGAGCTTCTCGTATTACATGGACTCGTTCACTTGTTGGAATACATATCTTTCCAAGATGGTAGAGTAGTTTTCCCCACAAACAATAGTTCTCTACCTGTGCACCATGGGTTAGCTTCTCAAATACTTCTTTAAAATCTTCATCAACGACATATTGTTCCACATAGCTATCATGAGATAAATAAGCATTCTTCAAGATAATAGAAGAAATAATAGGAGGTCTAGAAAGCATATCAACTACCTTGTTACTTGTACCCTTTTTTTATTTGATTACCAAATGACATTGTTGAATAAAACCCATCCATCTGTAATGTCGAGATTGTTGAAGCTTGGTTTGTGCTTGAAGATACTGTAAGGGTTGATGATATGTATGTATGATTGTTTCCTTCCCTAAAAAGTAGTGCTTCTATTTCTTTAAGCTTTGAACTAATGCATACAACTCTTTATCATATGTAGGAGAGTTAACATCAACTTGGTTAAAATTTTCAGAGTGGTAACAAATAGGCTTACGATATTGCATCAATACTGCACCCATGGTGTACCCATTGGCATCTGTCTCGATCTCGAAAGGCTATTGAATATTTGATAGTGATAATACTAGTGTGGTACTAATATTTTCCTTCAAAGTGTCAAATTCTTTTTGTTGCTTTCCTCCCCACCGAAAAGTGTTCTTCACACTAGTAAAGGCATGCAAAGGAGCTGCAATAAAATAGAAGTTTGAAATGAATCTCCTCCAATACTGGACTACACCTAAGAAGCTCTGTATTTCGGTTACACTTTTAGGCTCAAGCTAATTTACAATTACATCAATCTTGGAAGGATCAATTTTCAATTGTCCTCCTCCTACAATATGACATAAGTATACAAGTGAAATGTTACCAAATTCACATTTGGACAATTTTACATACAACTTTTCCCTTTGCAAAGTATCCGATACTTTCTTTATATGCCTTACATGATCATCCCAAGTCCCACTAAATATAAGAATGTCATTTAAATACACAATCACAAAATCATCTAGAAATGGCCTGAACACATCATTCATCACACACATGAAGGTTGCCAGAGCATTACAAATCCCAAACGACATAACTAACCACTCAAACAATCCTTGTTTGGTTTTAAAGGAATTTTTCCATGCATCATGTTCTACAACCCTGATCTGATAGTATCCACTGTGCAAATCCAACTTAGTGAAATAAACAACATTCTTTAGTTGATCAAGTAAATCATCTATACGAGGAAGAGGGTATCGATTTTTCATCGTGATTTTATTAAAGGTTCGGTAATCGACACACATTCACCATGTTCCATCCTTCTTTGGAACCATCACAATTGGAGAACCACAAGGAGATGAGATGGGCCTAATGACCCCTTGATCCAATAAGCCTTATACTGGTTTTTTGATCTTTGTCATCTCTACAACTAAAATCTTGTACATTCCCACATTAGGAAGAGGAGAATCCTGCTGAAGATGTATTTCATGTTGGATTTCTCTCTTAGGAGGTAATCCATTTGGTTTATGGAAAATATCATCATACTTAGAAACAATATCAACTAATTATTTCTTATGAGAATGATCACATCCTTGGAAAGCATAGGATGTTCCGACATCCTTTTCCCTTACGACTATGAGTACATATATCTTATTAGTGTTTATGAGTCTCTTCATTTTTCCTACACTAAAAAGTGTTGTGTTTACCCTCATGTTGTGGGATCTAACAATATATTCCACTCCCCCTTTAGTAAGGTGATATTTGTTCTCATGATGAAATAAGACTTCTTTTTTATCATAAAGATAAGGACTCCCCAACACTATGCCACATATATCAAGTGATACAACATCCAAATCCACTTCACCAATCAACTTTGAAGCAATAACAAATCTGACCCTACATTGCTTGGTGACATTAAGTTTTTCTTTATCACATACCCAACCAAGAGGATCATGATTTGGATGTGGTTTAGTTTCAAGACCCATATTTTTAACAAGTGCTTCAAATATCAAGTTTACTTGGGAACCCAAATCAAATAATGTATCTATCTTAGTATGCTTATCTATCTTTTTTACAACTCTTATATGAAAAAATTCATTCCTCTTTCTTTCATCATCATGAGATTCATTATTGGAATTTGAACTAGCATGAAGGGAATCTTTACCTTGTACTCCAATCACTATGATCTTTCCTTCATATCTTGAATTGGAACCAAGATCTTGTTTCACTGCAGCAATGATCTTTGTCTTCCCCTTTCCATCGAACTGTTTCGGTCTCTTCTCTAGATGTAGTTTCCAACAATGTTCATCATCATGACCACTTTTCTTGCAATGAGTGCAAGATGACTTTCCTTCTTCTCTCTTTACAGTGGTGGTATTTTTGTCCTTCCTTTTAAACTTCTTAAACT
>WSFP011443242.1:0-20389 GCA_009831015.1 Picea engelmannii | reverse complement strand
ATCATCATACTTCCATGGTGGAAGTAGAAGGTATGCTAAATAATGAACCAATCTCTATTTTGATTGACCCTGGTTCTAGTTTAAGTTACATTTCACCTAGAGTTGTGAATTTGTGTAAACTACAAAAAACAAATTCAAAAAGTCATGGTTACTTCAACTTGCTACAGGTACAAAAAGAAAAGTAACTGAATTTTTTGGCAAGTGTGAATTATTTATGAAGGATTTCAAAACCTATGTTGATTTTATTGTTTTTCCTTTGGGGTCTTATGACTTTTTGATTGGTATGAATTACTTAGAGGAACATAGAGTGATGCTAAACTATTATAATAAGATATTTTTATGCACAGATGATACTGACAATGTTGTTAATACTAAGGGAATACCTAAAACAATTTATGTTTGGGAAATATCAGCATTAAAAATGAAAAAGTGTGTGTGTAAAGGTTGTAAATTATATGTTGTACATGTAATAGATAATAGGGAGGAAAATGAACAATTTAATATCTCAGAGTTTCCTGTTTTAAATGAATTTAAATACATATTCCCAAAAGAAATTACAGGATTACCTCCGTAAAGAGATATAGATATTACTATAAATATAATACCTAGTACAATACCAGTATCTAAGGCTCCTTATAGGATGAACATCATAGATTTGAATGAACTAAGTATACAATTACAAGAATTAATAGATAAATAGTACATCTGACCAAGTGTGTCTCTGTGGGGAGCACCTGTACTTTTTGTAAAGAAAAAGGATGGTACTTTATGATTGTGTATTGATTATCGACAACTAAATAAAAAGACCATTAAAAACTAATATCGTTTACCTTCCATTGATGATATATTTGATCAATTCAGAGGAGTGACAATATTTTCTAAAATTGACTTAAGTTCTAGATATTATCAAGTTAGGATAAAGGATGAAGATATTGTTATTGGATAAATCAGTAGGTGTGGACACTAACTGATCTCCCTAGATCCACCTAGATCTACAACAAAATACACTAGAACATGATGCTTTCCTTAATTTTTAAATATTGAATTTACTAACTAAAGAGGGATAAGTGACATACAATTTAAACACCGCTTCCTCTCACCATTGCCATCCTAAATCCATTCCAACACTCATACAATGATGATCCTGCAAAAGAACACAACCAACCAAAGTGATAGTAATATCATAAACTTAATATAAACCTATGTATGTGATCAAGGAATCATAAAATAAAACACAACAAGATTTATAGGAAAGAATCATATTACTGTATCATATTAAATGTGAAAGAGAGATTACAACCATGGCCTTTATGTCGTAAGGTCCCTTCCAACTGTCCTTTGTTCCCCACACACTTCCACTCCAAGAATTCTGAGAGCATAGATCTGATAATATTCACAATCTATCTTGACAAAATGGCTCATCTAGCCAAGCTAACAATCTCCAAATCTCAATCCAATTCAATCTATTCCCAAAAGCTAAAGATAACTTTCTCCATGAGAGCTCCTCTCCTTTTATAAGTTGAAGAGGATAAGGTGAGGAGGTTAGGATGATCCCACTAAATCATGAAAATGATTAAGATCCAAACCATTCAGATGCCACCTCACCATGGAAGTTTCTCCTTCTAGAAGCATCGAGAAGATCCTCATTTTTCCCACATATGAGCATTTTCGCACCCTTCTTATAGAGAAACCTGTGAACCTCTCGCAACCCAACTATGGTGCAGCCTATGAGAATTAGGCATTCTCGTACCCTAGCCATAGTGTAGCATGAAAAAATCATCTTTAATAGGGTTTTCATAAAGGAAAATGCAACTTCTTTTCTTAGGAAAAGTTCTTCTCTTTTCTTTCTTCAGGAACTCAGGCCAGTGACCCCTCTAAAGACTACATACAGGTTTACATCATTAACAGTCATAGGGATGACTAAAATAATGTGTAACAGAGAGCCCCCTAAAGTATGAAGTCAGAACAGAGTGATAGCTAAAATAATTTGTCGAGTGTGTGTAGGGAATAAGGAACACGTCGATCGGAAACCTGCAAACAAACAAGGAAATAGAGTACAATAATATATCATCACTGAGGTAGGAATTCCCATAATCAGAATACAAATGACTCAAAGCATAAATGTCAACATGTGAAGATCCATGTCAAGTAAGACAGGTCATGGCCACCAAACATACATTGTTGATCCATACCATTATGACTCAAATCTGAACATAGCCACAAAAAATACATTGTGGATCTATGCGTTAAAGACTCAAATTTGAACATAGCCATGAGACATACAATGTGAATCTATGCAACAGTACACACTGAATATAATCGAACGCAACTTGAATCTATTAGAAAAGATTCAGGGTCTTCATCTCCACCACTCTATAGTACGAATCTAACCATGTGAATACATGTGCTAAAGTCAAACATGGTAGAAACCACTTGATTACCGATCATTAATGAATACCATTAAAAAGTGTGAGGGAAATCACCATTAATGTCAATGAATCCCAAGGTACTCTAGTACATTCCAACGAATGTGAATCAATGAGTTCAGGTTGAACAATCGACGGAATCTCCCGATCAGGGGTCAATAATGAAAACCCACTATCGAAAGCGAGGAAACCTGCCATTGAGGCATGCAAGTTCCAATGTACCAATTAGTTTCTAAGTCTAATTCCTAGATAATGAGTTGAAGTCGACAGGAAAAGACTCGTCACAAGAGGGCCTTAATGTATCCCCCATCAATGACATGAAACGAGTAAAAAGATTCGTTGTAGATCAAAGTAACCAGTAACTCAGGACTGACTTAGGGATGTCCGACATAATAGAAGGCTTAAGGACTGCATAAATGGTTGACACAATAGAAGGGTTTTTAGGTTGAACTTCTGCTTGAACATATTGACGACACGACAATTGTCTTGGAAACATTGACTCAACAATATGGATCATAGACCAATTTGTAATCTTATAAAGGAGTATGATCAAGAGACAAGCAAATTTTCCAACCTAGACATAAGGCGAGTGAAAGGGTGTCATGTTCAAAAGCGACTCTTCCATGGACTATAGGTTTAGCCACATTTCTTTCCCAATTCCCCCCCCACCATTTCTGGCGAGTACCTCTTTATTTTTACACAAGCTTGAGGAGGATAACATATGCTTGAAATATAAGGTCATCCTTCAGATGAATCCTTCAGAGTATTTTTAACGAACCCTAGGAAGGAGTGGTTCGGTCCCATGCAGGCCTTTTGATGTTTTTTTAACGAGTCCAAATATAGAAAACTCAAGGGTTTTCATATTTATAGAGTCTGAAAAACACTTAAAGAGAACTCTCCTAGTTCCTTTTTCATAAAGTAGTTCGACAGGACCAAAAAATGATAAACTATCACCCATCGAACATTTTATTCAAATACTTTTACGAACATGAACAAAACAAGATCGCTCGGAAATATTTTCATGTTTAGAGAGTCAGAAAAGAGATTAAAGGGAACTCCAGGGGGTTCCCTTTTTGTATAACCCTTACGAATCCGAAAAAGTGATAAAAGTATACTCGGTTACATTCTCATTGATTTACGAGCATGACAAAGAACAAATACTAAGCTCGGTAAGTTATCCTCATGTATTTATGAGCATGAAAAAGAGCAAAGACTAAGCTTAGGATTGTTTTCATTTTTACACAAGATTTAAAAAAAAACAAAACTATGCTTGGACCGAGTTTCATTTTTACACAAGCTTGAACCAGAGGAAACTATGCTTGAGGTAGGTGGTTTCATTTTTACACAAGCTTGAACCAAAGTAAAAACTATGCTTGAACCTCCCAACGCATTATCCACGAATTTGCATGGTTGGTACTTAGCCCCCATCTTAAGAAGCTAGCGGCTCAACTTCAACATGAAGTCCATGAATATTCAAGTACTAGATGAAAGACATGACTCAAATAGAGAGGGGGAAAACTATTTCATTTTTTAACGAGCTTGACATGGAAACAAGAACTATACTCGTAACCTATGTTTTTTTTTTTAACGAGGTTTCCACAGAGACGAAAAAACTATCCTCATAAGTGGTTTCATTTTTTAACGAGCTTGAAATTATTAAACTATTCTCAAAGGCTGGTTTCATTTTTAAATGAACTTGAAATCAAAAAATCATGCTCACAGAACTTTGTTTCATTTTTTAACAAGGTTGCCTCAGAGACACAAAAACCATCCTCGACTCTCTTCTTAATCATGGATTCCAAGAGGACAATGCTCCGGAAGGACAACATTTCAAGGGACAAAACTCGATCATGGATTCCAGGAGGTCTTCACTGGAAGGAAGAAACACACTCTAGAAGGACACCATGTCGAGGGTTGCGATAGGAGTAAAGAGATCAGGCTCTAACAACCCTATCGAAGAGATCACCATGTCAACTATTGGATCTAAGTCATCAGAAGTTGAAGCCATGGGCGACAACACCACATAATTGACCTATTTCAGGGGCGATATCGTCTGCATATAAGAACCGTTCAGGGAGGAAATCCAGGAGGGGTTAATGAATGAAAGTTGATCAACAGTCACAACTCGTCCATCGTGAGGGAAAGATATCACATGAAAAAGAGTAGACACAATAGCTTTCATGGCATAGACATAATCCCACCCAAGGAGTAAAGCAAAATCCAAGGGGTATTGGACTACCATGACATCAATAAAGATAGTTTTACCTCACAAAGTTACAGGAAATTGAGGAAGGTTCCCTAAAGGTTGACTGGTTCTTTTGTAAAAAGCTAACAGATTCTGCGTAACTGGCGCAAGCTGAGGACAACCCAAATCCTGCCAAGCAATAGAGGACAAAATACTAACGAACACACCTTCATCTATCAATGTCTGATGAATGTCCCGACCACAAACCTGTGTTGTAATCTGGAAAGGAATGTGAGAGGGAAGACGAGCTCCAGTTAGCACACCCCAATCAAAATGGATGGCCTCATTACTTGGAGGGAGTTCTACGAGAGAAGGAGGAATATCCCCCGGCAGGGTAGATGCTGTATCAACGAGAAAAACATGGGCATTATCAGGTTTACTCTCTAGCAGGAGAGTAGGATAGATCGATGACGAGATCTGATTAACCACCTGGGTTTCATTCTCCAAGGGGAGAATGGGGTCGACAGGTGGAAACCGATCGACCACTTGGGTGACACTCTCTAACGGGAGAGTGGGATTGACCAAGGATGGGATTGAATCGACCGCTTTAGTTTCACTCTCCGAGGGGAGAGCAAAATTGACCAAGGATGGTATCGGATCAACCACTTTGTCAACTGGTTCAACTAAGGACATGACCAGGTTGATGACATGAACAACCAGATTGACCGATGAAGGGAACAGAGTGATCAATCCATTAACTATAGGGGGGTCAAGAGTAAGCTTGTGATATGCAGCTAGAAGTTGAGGCTATGAAACAATCATGTCTTCCAGGAATTTCGAGTCTTCGTCCATACGGGGGAAAAGGTGAGTTATATGACTCCCTTTTCATAACATGCACATGAACTTGGCTCTACTTTTCTTCTTCCCAACTATATCATGACTAGTTGATGGGAGGGTGTCAGCATGTTGTTCAGAGGATAATGACATGGGTTGGCAAGGGTGTGTAGACCATGCTTCTATAACCTTGGATAGACCAGGGAAATCCTTAAGAAGATGGCTACCCTCACAAAGTCTGTAGGAGTACTTGGGCTTATGGGTTGTTTGGGTGTTCCTGGAATCATCAACACTCCCAACATGATTAGCAGTAACTGGTTTCTTTTCAACATGTTTGAAAGTGGTTGGATGTTTTGACCCATGTTTATCTTTCTTCTTCTTAATCTTCCTTTTCTTCTTCTTCTTATTCACTGGGTTACTAGCTTCAGAACTTTCACTTGACGAAGAAGATGAAATGGGAGAAGAGCTTGCAAGTGAAGAAGGTGAAGAAGATCTTACTAGTGAAGATGGTGAAGGATCAACATGAGGTTTATGTTCTTGGGGGGGAAGTGCTTACGACCCAAGCACTTATCGCATTCAAGATTACCTGAGTGGAAAACAACCACACTGGCAATCCAATCGTGAGACCTGGAAGGCTCAAAGTAGCAATGTGAGAAGGACCAATGTTTCCATAAGAAGGAAAAACAAAAGGTTCCCCTGGAGCAGGGGTTCCTTCATTGGTCATTTTCGGAACTGACGCCATATAAAAAAAATCCAACCTAGAGTCTGCTAGAGAAAACAAATAGCACACGCTAAAAATCTAGGAAGCAAGCAAACAAACAAAACCTTCTCACAATGAGCACACAAGTTGGTGATGAAATCCAACGTCATGGGAACAAAGTAATATGGGGCTAAGCTAGAGCGGGTGGAAAAGTTACGTTGACGACCTTCTTAATGGACTTACATCCTGGTGCAAGCTGCCACACATAAACGTGGGTTTACCGTCCAAGGAGCCCGAGTGAGTTTGGCCAACGTCAATTCCAGGTACCATTAAGACTTACCCCTCCATAGTCACCTCGTGTAAAGAATCAAGAGAGATAGACCACTAAGGTTACCAATTACTACAGTAATGCCTGGGGAAATAGTTGATAGTCTGATCCACGCGCAAAGGCAGGGTATCTATTCCAAAATCAACTCAAAAGGTTTTCACTCATAATTGTGGGTATACCTTCAAGCGACCCCCATAATACACACAATCTCTACACCAATACCAACAAAGAAGGGTGAGTAACTTTGCCAGTCTTAATGTGACCTCGTGATTGACCCTTGTGTGAGAAGGGTTTCCTAGGAAAAAATGTAATAAGTGGATTTAACCCCTCCCTAACTCAAGATTCTATGTTTCTTTGCAACTTTGGAAAGTTATTTTTCACACCTATTCCAAATCCCTACAACTAATTTAATGTAGGTTTACTACCATAAATTATAAAAAATGTCTAATCAGTTTTTTATAAGCACTTTATTTTATGGTTGTTGTTACTCAAGAGGAAAATGGCATGGACAATATGGTGTTTTGACCAACTCGAAATTTATGCAAAGAGATGAAGATGCAATATTTTCATTTCGATAAAATCTATGCTATGAGAAGGAGAAAACATTTATCATTCCCATATGCACAATGTCCCAAAATCTTGAAACTCATCAATATCAATATCTTCAAGAAATGATACAAAGAGACTGTACACCAATATACGATTCATGCCCCCCCTAAGAATCATGAAATTTCACTACTTCAAATGCAAGGATGCCCCCAATCTAATATAAAGAAAGAAATTAAATATTTTTGTTTCAAAAATTTCACTAAAATAAATAATGAACTTTCTTAAAACAAAGAAACCCAAACTAAAAGTTTTCTTTTAAGGTGAACTATTCAGAAGAAATCTGATCTTTCCCTAAACAATTCTAAAGAAAACACACGCTTTGTAATTGAAAGACACTCAAAGCAAGAGATTAATCCCTCAAAACCAAACAAAGCAAAGATGGCTAAAAGAAACTCAAAGAATGTCAAGCAGACTGTAAACAAATCAATATAGGCTCCAAAAGTTCAATCCAATTGATCAAACAAAAACTGGGCATCAAAAGATAACAAGACCCAATACAAAAAAAATTACAAACAAATTCCCAAGCCAGTAGTATATTCCTATGCGAAAATCACCAGTTTTCCCAGGCTAGCAATGGGTAGGGTGCGAAAATGTCGCATTGGTTTAAACAGTGAGGTGAGAAAATCAAATTTTTTCATAGGCTGTATACAAGAGAAGTGCGGGAATGTCTGTAATCAAAAGGAATTTGGAAAAAGGACAAAGAGTATAAGTGAACTTTCAGATCCAAAGAGTCTAGATGGATCTCCCATAGACTCGGAAACTAGAAAACAACCAATCAAAGCAAGGGAAACTAGACTAACTAGGAAACAATCCGTTCCCCGGCATGGTCGCCAATTTTTTTATTGGATAAATCGGTAGGTGCGGACACTAACTGATCTCCCTCGATCCACCTATATCTAAAAAAAAGCACACCAGAACATGACACTTTCCTTAAGTTTTAAATATTGAATTTACTAACTAAAGAGGGATAGGTGACATACCATTTAAACGTCGCTTCCTCTCGCCATTGCCATCCTAGCTCTGTTCCAACACTCATACAATGATGATCTTTCAAAAGAACACAACCAACCAAAGAGATATTAAGAGCATAAACTCAATATAAACCTATGTATGTGATCGAGGAATCATACAATAAAACACAACAAGATTTATAGGAAAGAATCATATTATTGTATCATATTAAATGTCAAAGAGAGATTATAACCATGGCCTTGATTTCGTAAGGTCCCTTCCAATTTTCCTTTGTTCCGCACACACTTCCACTCCAAGAATTCTGAGAGCATAGATTTGATAATATTCACAATCTATCTTGACAAAATGGCTCATCTAGCCAAGCTAACAATATCCAAAGCTCAATCCAATCCAAGCTAATCCCAAAAGCTAAAGCTAACTTTCTCCATGAGAGCTCCTCTCCTTTTATAAGTTGAAGAGAATAAGGTGAGGAGGTTAGGATGATCCGACTAAATCATGAAAGCGAGTAAGATCCAAACCATTCGGATGCCACCTCACTATGGAAGTTTATCCTTCTAGAAGCATCGAGAAGATGCTCATTTTTCCAACGTATGAGCATTTTCTCACCCTCCTTATAGAGGAACCTATGAACCTATCGCAACCTAGCTATGGTGCAGCCTGCAAGAATCAAGCATTCTCGCACCCTAGCCATAGTGCAACATGCAAAAATAATCTTTAATAGGGTTTTCATAAAGGAAAATGCAACTTCTTTTCTTAGGAATAATTCTTCTCCCTTCTTTCTTCAGGAACTCAGGCCACTGACCCCTCTGAAGACTAAAAATAGGTTTACATCATTAATAGTCATAGGGATGACTAAAATAATGTGTAACACATATTCATAAAATGACTTTTAGAATGAGGTATGGCCATTACAAGTTCGTAGTAAATCCTTTTGGTTTAACAAACACTCCAAAATGATTCATTTGTTTAATGAATAATATTTTAAGTACTTGGATAATTTTTTTATTGTTTTTATTGTTGACATATTAGTATACTAAAAAAATGAACAGGAACGGGAAGAAAATTTAAGGATAATTCTACAAGTGTTAAGGTAAAATGAATTATATGCTAAACTAAGCAAATGTGATTTTTATAAAGATAAAATAAAGTATTTGGGACATGTTATTTCTAAAGAAGGAATTTATGTCGATCCAAATAAAATTAAATTTATAATGGAATGGAATGTTCTCAAGGACATTACTGACATAAGATATTTTATGGGAATTATTGGCTATTATCCAAGATTCATTGAAGGATTTTCAAAAATTGTGTATCCTATAACCTCATTACAGAAGAAGGGAATAAAATTTAATTGGACAAAAAAATGCCAAGAAATTTTAATAAACTAAAACATCTTCTGACTACCACTCCTATACTAAAAATTCTAGATCCATATAAAGATTTTGTTGTCTGTACAAATGTTTGCAAGGAAGGATTAGGAGGAGTGTTGATGCAAGAAAATTATGTAGTAGCTTATGAATCTAGAAATCTTAAAGAACATAAAAATAATTACACTAATCATGATTTATATTTAGTTGCTATAATTCATTCCCTTAAGATGTGGTGAAACTATCTTATAGAAATAATATATTTTTTGATGTCTAACAATATTAGTTTAAAATAATTATTTGATCAATAAAATCTGAATGCTCGACAAGCTAGATGGTTAGCTTTCCTAAGTGAATACGACATTGAAATAAATCATATTAAGTGTAAATAAAATAAAGTTGTAGATGCTTTAAGTCGTCATGAAAATTTAGTCTACATGACCGCAAGCATCATTTATGCGACAAATTTTTAAGATAAAATCATGGTGACTGCCGAAAAAGATGAAAAAAAAAAATAAAAAAAAAAGAAGAAAAATAACAGAAGGTGGAGGAAATGAAGAATCAGATTATAGAATAAATAGAAATGGGTCACTAATGTATAAATCCAGATTATACATACCTGATTTAAATGAAATGAAATTATTAATATTGAATTAAATGCACAAAAAGCCATATTTTGGACACTCTGGGTACCAGAAAATGATTACTATGTTAAGAAAGGAATTTTATTGGCCAAAAATGCAAAGTGAAGTAGCCGAATATTTGGCAAGATGCATGGAATGTCAGCAAGTAAAAGTTGAGCACAAGCACCCAAAAGGTTTACTATAACCTCTATCTATTCCAGAATGGAAATGGAAGGTTATTTTTATGTATTTTATAGCAGGCTTACCTAAAAATAATAAACAAAATAATTATATTATGGTTGTTGTTGATAAATTAAGCAAGGAAACACATTCTATTTCTATTAAATCCACTTATAAAGCTATAAATATTGATGATATTTTTATGAAAGAAATTTCCAGGTTACATGGTGTGCTTAAAGTTGTAATTTATGATAGAGATGCTAAGTCTACAGGTAATTTTTTGAAAGATTTGTTTAAAGGTTTGGACACACAATTAAACTATAGTGTTGCTTATCACCCACAAATGTACAGTCAGAATTAAATGGTAAAATGATTTTTGGAGGATATGCTTAGAATGTGCGTAATGGATAAGCCAACTAAATGGGAAGAGTATTTGCATCTTGTTGAATTTGCTTATAATAATCATTTTCAAGCTTCAGTTAAATTAAGTCCCTTTGAAATACTTTATGGACGGAAATGTAACAGTCCAATTTCTTGGAGTAGTCTAATGGACTGATCCAAGTGGATGTCAATGGCCACCCACCTTTTCCAACTAGCTCAAAACAGGTTTCCGACAATTTCAGTAATTTACTATTTTTAGTAGTTTTTAACTTCTAGGGCCATTTTGAGGACCTAAATGAAGGTTTTTTGGGATTTACCTTCTGAAAAATATCCAAAGGATTTGATTGAGCCCCCAAAATGAATATCATAGAGGATACCTTTCCAACAAGCTATTGTGTGCCCCAAACGAAGATTGTATGCCAAAGTTACGACCTTGAGAAGTTGATACACCAAACTACCCAAAACGTGGTCCACAAAAATGTTGGATTTTCATCTTATGGGGTTAGGGTTTTGTATTTTCTTTATAATATAAATGCCTTTGGAGCCTCGTTGTAAAATCATCTTCTTGCGAATGCGAGTAGTGGACACATATCTTCTCAGAGAAAAGCTGACACCATTATAGCAAGTATTTCACTATGTATTTTTACAGTCTTTGTACATTTTTCGCTCATTAATAGAAAAGTGTGCATTACTGTATCTCTATGTTTATGGTTGCATATATGATACATTTTTGTTATATTATTGGATATCTGAGATATCTTTGTTTATTGCTTTATTATATCTCTACTCTCTTTTCTTGCCAAAAATAATCTGATCATGGACATATTAATGTTAAGTCTGAATATGTTGAATGGTATGGAACTAACAGTTAAACTTGTACAACCTAAATTGAAGGTGTCAAAAAACCGACATAAAAGTTACGTGGATTTAAAAAGAAATCCAAGAGAGTTCCAAGTTGGGGATCATGTTTATGTAAAAGTAAAACCCAGGAAATTGTACTAAGTTTTCTCCAAGATATTGTGGACCCTTCAAAGTGTTAGTGAGAGTGGGGCCAGTAGTGAAGATTTTCTAAGGTACTATCAGGATTTTAAATCTGATCTATCTTTGAACAGATTTTAGCTCTAAGTTTGAACTTCCAAAACTCTCCTTTGTTTCCTTTTAGGACAACAAAAAATTAGGTAAATTTCTGTTGATAATTTTTATTGGTTATGTGTTGTTTGAGGTGCCTTTTCCCACTTGAACCTTGTGAAACCCTTTCCCTCTTTCATTCAACTTGGTTCCCTCTACACAAGTGTTCTCTTCTCCTTATATTGGTGTGCACCTAGCCTTAGTGATCCCCCCCGCTAGAAATATCTCCCTCTCATGGATGAGAACCCTTAAAGTATCACTAAGGCCTCCCATCAACTAGTGTGCCCGTCCTCTTCCATGAATCCTCTCATGAATATAGTGTTGCCTCCTTGAGTATTTTATCTTGTCCTCTTCCAGGTGCACCCTCAATATAGGAATGCACCTCTCCTCATGTGAGTGCCTCCAACTCCATGGAAGCGCCTTCCTCCATGTTTTGCACCTTCCTCACCTCAAGTACCAAGTTCCCTCTACCTTATGCACCTTGCTCTCCTCAATAAATGATCCCAAGTGCTCTTCTCCTTCTCCTCTCATCTCAATTCTTTCAAGTGAAGAATGAATCTCATCTTTTCCTTATTCCTTCCTTTAGCCTCTCTTTGGACAAACCCTAAAATATCAATGGCCTAGATCTAGTCTAGCCATGTCTAATCAATGGGTGAGATTTAATCCTATAATCTCACTTAGGAAACACACTTTCCTTAGTTTTCCTCATGTCCTTTAACTCACCCATAGAGTGAATTAAATGTCCCTTTAATGACTTAAGTGACATATTTCACTTTTGAATTAAAATCCTAAGTCAAGGTGAATCTAGAACATAAAGTGAATTAATGAGGGTAATAGTCTCCCCCTTTGTGTTTAGAGAATCACAAACACAAGGGGACCACTTTCCAAGGTACCCAAATCTCAACACTCCCTCTTACCGAGGAAAGTGCCATTCACCCCCAATTGTATCCCTATAGTGGACATGGTTGCCTACTGGAAAATACTCAGTGAGTATGGTTGTACCATGATCATCAGAAGTGGTATATGACACATATCTATTCAACCTACGTTATCTATAGATGGAAGTGTATTTCCAGCTATTTAAGATCACCTAGATCTTGGATTCATACCAAATATCTCAACCTTGGTCTCCCACTAAGGATTTATACCTCCTGTCATATTGCCAACAATCACTACTCTTGGCATCTCACCAAGAGTCCCCCCCTCTTGGTATCTCACCAATAGTATATGGATCTCGACATCTCATCAAGATCCTCAACTTTGCCTCTCACCAAGTGACTTCCACCTAAAGTGGAACCTAAACCTGATATTCTCCTCTCCATATCCAAGTGAGGATAAATTCCCTATGGTTCCATGCTACTCCTCCTCATAAATATATGAAGCTTTGAATCCCCTACACCAACCCTCTGTCTCGACAACTCTAAAACTAAAGTTGTCTCGAGTGGAACAATCACCCCTAAATATGGTGTCCTCAAAAACTGAATCCAAGCTCCCTATGAATCACTACTCTAATTCAATAGGTCATCCTCAACTCTGTCTCCCCACTTGACACTGGATGGTGTAACAACTCACAAACAAATGACAAATGCACACTCCCTCACAAATTAATCTACGTACTCAACCTCCTCTCCTAGCACTGCAGTATCATCCTATTGCTTCTTCTTCTTCTTCTTGGGACACTATCCTGCATAGTGACCCATCTATCCATAAGAAAATAATTTCACTATTCTCATGTCTCTCTCTTTCCCACCACCACTCTACTTTGGTTTGGCCCCTCCCTTTGGAACGATGTCTAACATCTTTGTCGATATTCTTCTTTCCCTTAGTCCAAAAATAAAGGTCCTCATCTCAATGGGATATCTGTTGTTGTCCTAAAGACTTCGAGATGCATCTTCTCTCCTCCTATAAGAAATCATCCCAAATTCTCTCCCAAGTAGGCATAACCTCCCAGGAAACAATGCCTCAAACAAATGAACCCCGTGGTTTGGTAAAGTTGTTTAAATCTTTCCTCACCATAAATTATGGGTCCACTATCTCTCTAAAATTTTCAATCTCATCTCTAATCTAAGTGAATCTACCAAGGAATGATGTAACCGACTCATAATCGAGCATCATAATTCTCCTGAGATTGTCCTGTAGAACCATCTTTTGGTTTTGGTTTCGACTCTGGTAAAGCTTGCATAAAAACTCACACATCTCAAATGCATAGTCTTTACAAGTCACATAAGGAATGACATAGTCTCTCACCCTATCACAAATAGTCCTTTTTTCATTGTTGTTCTTCTTCCTGAACTCCGCCACCAACACAGAAGAAGTGACAGGAGGAACAACAATGATAGTATGGACTATATGCCATAGTTCAAGGTCCTCTAAGGAGAAAGTGATCCTAGTCTTCCAAGGGGACCAGTTGATAGCTCCATCTAGCCTATATTTTTCTCACATATAGGACAATGACATGGTTTTCCACTAAAGCTCACATTGATGATAAAACTACACAAGAGCACTGCCTCACTCCTGTCAACACGGGTGTGAAAAGAGGTAGTAGAACTACAATCTCACTCCTGACAAAACATGTGTGAAGGAAGGTTTTCTAAATCAACCTCACTCTTTTACATGCAGGTGTGATAAGAGGTTGTCCACAAGTGTCAAAAATTAGTTCTGCAACTGTCAACAAATCTTCCCACAAACTATCCATAAACTCTCTCAACACACTGTCCAAAAAAATATGTCTACTTGTTGTAACAAAAATGTCCACTGAATGCAATAGAAATCAACAAGTCTTTTCCACCAAGGGATCTGATACCATGAATATTTCTAATTTACTATCATGCTGCTAAATTATATTTCTCTTTAACAATATTTTAGCTCTAAGTTTGAACTTCCAAAATTGTCCTTTTCTTCCTTTTAGGAAAACAAACAATTAGGTAACTTTATGCTGATAATTTTCATTGGTTATGTGTTTTTTGAGGTGCCCTTGCAAGTGTTTTGACATTCCAATGTTAGAACATGTAATAAAACTCAAACACATAACACTCCTCAAATATTTACAACTCTAAAATGATGATCTAACATTTCTAAGCATGCAAGAAATTGACACATAAGTTTTTATGGTCAACGTGACCCTGGAAAAACCCCCATCGAGAAAACTAGTTTGGAGTAGATGTATATAGAAGGCCTCAAAGAAAAATGTACAACACAAAAAACATATAGAAGTGAATCTGGTACAATAGAAACCCTTCTCGGATGCCTTGAATTCCCTTGAAGATGTTCCTTCTATCCTCTTGAAGTAAGGTTCCCTTCGCCTTGGTGTGCCCCTCTTACTTTTCTAACCGTTGGACCTATTTCCTTTTGCCTTTTCCTTTTCCCTTGAGATTCCTTTGCCTTTGCCTTTTCCCACTTGAAACATGTGAAACCCTTTCCCTCTTTCCCTAAAATTGGCATGCTCTACAAAAGTGTGCCCTCATCCTTGGCTTGGGATGCACCTATCTTAGTGCAACTATCCTCTATCAATACCTCCCTCTCATGGATGAGTGCCCTTATCTTCTCACTAAGGCCTCCCTTCAATTAGTTTGCCCCTCATCCTCCATGACACCTCTCATGAATATATTGTGCCCCCCTTGAGGCTTTGTGCCTCTCGTCCTCCAGGTGTGCCCTCAAGCTAGGAATGCATGTCTCCTCATGTGAGTTCCTCCAACTCCATGGAAGAACCTTCCTCCATTCTATGCTCCTTCCTCACCTCAAGTAGAAAGTTCCATATACCTTGTGTGACCTCCTCTCCTCAAGAAATGTACCCAAGTTCTCTTCTCCTTCTCCTCTCCTCTGAAATCTCTCAAGTGAAGAATGAATCTCATATTTTCTCTATTCCCTCCTTTAGCCTCTCTTTGTCCAAACCCTAAAATATCAATGGCCTAGATCCAATCTATCCATGTTTAATTAGTGGGTGAGATTTAATCCTAAAATATCACTTAGGGGTGAAATCATGAAGATGGGTTACACTTTTGCTTGTTTTATGAGAAAACAAACTGTATTTTCACAAGTTATTCAACTTTCGTCATACAAAAGTATTTTTTTTATTTAGAATTTCACTTTATAGTAAAAACAAAACTTGTGAAGAATTGTGTTAGCTTTCCAATGACTATTTTTCAAATTTTTTTTATCACGATTTAATATGTCAATTTGACAATTGTTTAACAGTATGTTCCTTAAACATGAAATGAATGATAATGAGTTACTTATTTATACAACAATGTATCTATTATTAAACTTATGTTTTTAAGAAACAAAATATACTGCAACAATCTACAAAGACTTTATTCTATTATGACTATAATTTTGAATCTAACGGATGAATATTATAATTTCTAGAATTTTTTGAAGTTGACCAAGGTGAAAACGTTGCAGATTTTAAACACATGTTTTTATACACATTGTATCTATCTTAATTTTTACTTAAAACTAAAATCTAAATATACCCTTTTGAAAAGAACAGTTTAAGAATTATGAATATATTTTTTTCCAAATTTTTCACTATATATTTTTAGAGATACTGATATTTCATTTCACCGAATCATAATGTCATAATGTCTGCTGAAAATATTATGTAGTGATTTTTTTTTAAATTAAATAAAATTACATAAAAATAAAGAAAATGAAAACAAATTATAGGAATTGAAAGTAGATTCAATTTTGGAAATGTTGGTGTCATTTTCGAAACCAAATTCTCAGTATTTGCAGGAGTCTGCAACCTCCAAAGTTCAGTTAAGATTCTGGCAATTATCTTGTTTTAGTTTTCAGTCTCAATTTCTTGTTTTCGACCAAAATAATATTTCAGCCGAAAAAATAATATTTCGGCCGAAAGACTAAAATCTAACGGAAACCGTCAAAACTGAACGGTTTCCAAGTTTTTCGGCTGAAAAAACATTCTTTCAGCCGAAATATTGTTGAACGAATTCCATCCATCGGAAAAAATGAAATGACACGTCATATCATTTTCTTTCACCCCAAATTGTATAAATAGGATTTTGGCTGAACACATTTAGCACAATTCATCGGATGGATAGACAACTATAAGCTCGAGGATAGGGATTTCAAAGCATTTCTATTAATGATTGCAATTGTATTCTTTTCTTTCTTTATTTCTTCCCTTTGTTCCATAGGCTTAATCGGAGGATCGATATCGATACATGGTGGTTTTCTAGAGCACTTAAGCAAAGTTTCGAATCATCTTTTTGGTTTTTGTTGAATAAGGTAATTGATGTTTGTTCAAGTGTTTATTGGAATGACAATTTATATGTTGAAAGATAAATGTTGAGCATTTTTTCAAGGTGAAGTCTTTGTTGAACATATCTTTTACAGATAATTATAAAAGTCATGGGAAACAAAAGTTTGGGCAAGAGAAAATATGATCGCACTCGAGATGATACTCGCCAAATCAAACAAAGGAAAGAGCTTTATCGAAGAAAGGAACAAGAACGTGCAAATATTGAAGAACAAAATGATGATAATGTCAATAGAGATTTTCGACAAGAAGAAGATCAACCAGGTATGCATGCACATAAGATGATCGAGCACACGACACACATTGGGACTGTATTCAAAAAGTACAAAATTCAAAGTATAGAATTCAAATTTAAAATATTGTAAATAATATAATTGATTGTAATTACAATTTGATGTTTTTCAAAAAACATAAATAGATTTGTCTCATAATGTCGAAGAAGACGTTGAAACTGAAATTGAATCAGAAGACAAATCACCTATAGGTATGTACATAAATTTAGATTAATACAAGCAGAACACTCAAGTATATATAACTTAGTGAATTTGTGTTTGTGTTATGTTTTTTAATATAAACTTTAAATTGAAATATGTAGGAGAATCTCTCAACATTGATGATGAAATATTAGAAAATGTTGATATTGACAAATTTGGGAAGAAAAAAGCTAAGCATTATATAACATATCGAACTAAGAATATGTATAATACTTATTTCAAAGATGAATCAGTAACAGTACAGGCTTAACTTTTACTTTCTCTATTGAAGTCAAGAAAGTTAAAAGAAGCTACATCATTATTGGGTATTCAAAAGTCGACAAAGGATACAAAGGTGCAACATAATGTCTTTGAAAATATAACTAGTGTATTAAAAGCGTTTGGAAAATCTTGAAAATAAGATGTTCGTGTTGCACGTAAAATGTTACATTGTTTCAGGAGCAATATAAAAGATCGTTTGACAATACACATGGCAAAAATGATGGGAACGTCAAGAAAAACATTGCACAAACAGAGAAAATTTTGATTCCAAACAGATGTAAATGATGAATTGGCTTGTAGGATAGTGATTTCTAGACAACCCTACAAAGATAGACTTCTAAAAAAAGTTAAAGAATTGGCCTGTAATTGTTGGTTGGAAGAATCTCGTGTTTCACCACATACAAGGGATGTGTTGTGAGGAAGAATAGCATGAAATCGATATGAAGAACATACAAAACATATATTGCCAATGACACAAATAGAGTTGTTTAATAAGTTCAAAGAAGAGCACAAAGAAGTTAAAATTTCCATCAATACATTTGTGCAACAAAAACCATGGTTTGTTAGACCCATCACTGTCCGTGACACGTGTTGTTGTCATTATCATGTGGAGTTTGAGTTGGATTATGACACTTTTTTGGATTTTGGTAAAACTTTAAGGCCAGGTTCACCTCCTCCTTCCACATTCAGTGTTTTTATATCTAAAATTCTATGTGAAAGAGAAGATGATGATTTATTTTACAAAAAAAAAATGTGTTGGTGGAAAGAAATGTGATCGTTATGGAAATCTGAGTTTGTTTTATTCAAATTATCATATTGATATGAATGATCAATCATTTTCTAATATAAGAGTCAATTGGAAGAGATATGAATATTTGAGCAGCACGACTCCACATTCTTCAAATGTTATTTCCAAAAGGTTTGATTTGAAGGTAGATAAAATCTGTTTGATAGAGTTTTTGAATAATTTGAGGAATAAATCTATAAATACACCAAGCATTCACATAGAGCTCGATGGCAAGATCTACAATTCAAACAATCCCGTGAAGTGTTTCCACCAGGGACAATTTTGTCTATAGTTGATTTTGCAGAGAATTACACATTCGTTGCACAAAAAGAAATACAGAGTGAATATTATCATTATGATCAAGTCACCATATTTGTCCAAGTTCTATATAGACATGCTCAATGGAATCTTCCAAACATAGAAAGAACCAATGACAATCGACATGTTATTAAATAATATCACTTTTATATAAGTGATGATCGAACACACGACACACATTATGTACAACATTGTTTTGATAAATTTTATGATTCATTGAAAGAACGCGAAATTGTATTCAATCGGCATTGGATATGGTTCGATGGGTGTGTGAGTTAGTTCAAATCTACATGATCATTCTATTGGTTATGTTGTCTTCATAAAAAATAAAACATTACACATTGTTGGAATTGTTTTGAGACTGGTCATGGAAAATGAGAGCACGACAGTGCAGGGGCATGTATAAAACAATCACTTCGAAGGTATCAGCTAAACCCTCATGCCGATCGATTTGAATCCACTGAACAAGTTGTTGAATGGTGTAACATGGCACTAATCCATGAATATAATCCGTCAAGGGATGTGCGCAAGTGTGTCTATATATAAATGTGACATGTATGTACACAAGATATATAAATTTGAACGTGTTCAAATTTATATTCAATCTTCAATCATTTTCTTGAGAGATTTCAAGTTAACAAGTTCTTGTCTTTTGCAGGTATTTTTGGCATGATGGAATCGAAGATGTAAATAGATCAATCTCATATGACGCCAGTACAATACCTGGGACAAGAAAAATACATTCAGTTAAAACAAAAAGTTTTCAAAATGGGTTTGCATTTGATAGACGAAATGACTCTTGTTTTTGTTCAGTTTGCATAGACAACTCAGAATCCATAGATATTTGCAAGAACGAAAATGCAGGATATGTTAAATCTTGGAGACATACTGAACTTAATGTAAAAGGGAAAATTCCAATTGCAAGCTCAGAGGAGATGGAATAAAATGAAATTATAGTGTCAGTTGATGGCGATAGAGTTTTTGATCTTGTTAGAGAAGGTAAAATTTTTATGTTTAATTTTTTTCAAATAACTTATAGATACATACGTGTGTGATAATCTAACATGAATTAATTGTTGGCCAATATATCCAATTATTTGCAGAAGATGTTTTTTCCATGGTTGCACCTATAGACAACACTGAAAACGTGAAATATTATTTGATGCAATGCATGGAACAAAAGATGAGGCTATTAGAAGATTTTGATGATAACGGTTTTATAGATGAAAGAGGATCCATTGTATTGAAAGGATATTTTTTTCAAGAAACCCATCAAACCGATACTCATGTTCACTTTCAAGACTACCAGTGAGATGTCACAAGTTGTCAATATAGTCATTTGGTATGTGTATGTAACGAACCGCCTCGTTACGACAACTACTCTAGTGCCAGGTGCAAAATTTTTTTGAAGTGTGTGTGTGCGCATATATGAGTAAACAACCAGGACGAACATCAGAACACGACCAAGACGCACGATACATAATCACATGCATAAATGAAGATCTCACGACAAGTGAA
>WSFP011443241.1:0-20389 GCA_009831015.1 Picea engelmannii | reverse complement strand
ATAGGGATTTATTGTCAAGGCCACAGTTTCAATTAGGTCATAATTAGCTATAATTTTAACATTTAGAAAAAATATTTTTCTTTAGGTAGCATCATTTTTTTATTTGTGTTGATTTTAAGGTTTTTCTAAGCAACTATTTCATTTTTTAAGGCCATGCTTGAAAAAAGTTGTAATTTTGACCCAATTAGAAAAAATGGTGCTGCTGATAGCACCACTTTTTTATTTGGGGGTTGATTTTCATGTTTTTAAAACAAAAATATGGGTTTTAAGGGCTAGAGTTCTCATTTTGAGGTCACGGTTCTTATTAAGTCAATAACTTTGTTTTTGGTGGCCCGCCCTACATAAGGATGTTAAAGAGTTCTTAGACCTGTGATGTCTGTCAGAGAGTTGGAAAGCCATCCATAAGAGAAAAGATGCCTTTAATACCGCAAGTTACGATGTAGGCTTTTGATAAATGGGCAGTTGATTTTATTGGGTCGATCAACCCACCAACAAAAAGGTCAGGAGCAAGATATATAATAACTGCGATAGATTATTTGACCTGATGGGATGAACCATAACCTGTCAGAGATTACAACGCAAAGACTGTTGTGCGATTTCTCTTTGAGAATGTTTTTACGAGGTTTGGATGTCCAAGAATCCTTATGAGTGATCAGGGGACCCATTTCTTGAATAGGATGATTGTTTCCTTGACAAAAGAATTTCATATTCACCACTAATAGAGCACACCTTATCATCCTCAAGCGAATGAAACAGTAGAAGCATTTAACAAGATCATGAAGCATGCACTGACGAAGATATGTAATGTAAATCGATATGACTGGGATTTGAGGATTCTTGCAGTACTATGGGCATATCAGACTATATGTAAGAAGATGACAAGACAAACACCATTTCGATTAGTATATGGCCAGGAAGCAATTATGCCCATGGAATTCATTGTGCCGAGTCCGCACATTGTTCAAATGACAAAGATTATAGATTCTGGTACAGTAGAGAAAATATTTCCAGAGTTAGTGGAACTAGAGGAAGACCACTTCGTCATAGGATTTCATCAGTAAGTTAAAAAAGTACGTGAAAAGGCATGGAATGATAGACATATTAAACAAAAGAAGTTCCAGATGGAAGACTTAGTTTTTCTCTATGACAACAAATTTTGCAGCACCCTAGAAAGTTCCAAATGCATTGGTTGGGTTCGTATGTGATAAGATTTGTGACAGAAGCAAGTGTTGTTTAGTTGGAGAAATTGAATGTGGAAATCATGGAAGGGCTCATAAATGGTAGTCGGTTGAAACTGTATAGAGACAGTCGTGCTTCCATGCACTAGTTTGAGCATGCAATATGTGTACCATAGTATTTTTATTATATTGTATTATAGAGGAAAATAAAATAGCTTGAGGAAAGCCACAATAAACATTTGAAGAGATAAATTTCTAAATCGGGAATTGATCAAAGAGTCAAAGATGAATAAGAAAATGTCGCGGAAAGGGAGGAAAATTGAACTACACATAGAAAGGCGAATTGAAGAACCAGGATAAAGACTTGCGCAGAGAATGGGAAAATAATTAAAGAGAAAACATAATGGCAAGATGGTAGGAATGTGTAGTCATAAATGAAGAGAGATGACAAGATTTTGATAGGATTGCAAATCTAGACCATGATCCGTTGAAAAATATGATTTTAATACATAATATGGAAGGAATTGATTGCGAATACAATTGGATGGGACTGAGAATTTTGGGTTCGAAGAGGAAGATAACAGTTGGAAACAACCTATAAAAGATAACAAGGAGTGATGAGAAAGGTTTATTGTTGCGTGAACATTCAAAGAGAATCGAGAGCCAGATTTTTATTTTTTTTACAAAATTGAGTGAGTTGTAGACAGAGCCGAGGTTTAGAGAGTCATGGTGCCACCAAAGGAAGGAACATCCACATCAGGAACAAAGAATCCACACACTAAGAATAAAGCAACACCAGTATAGGAAGAAACCCCGAGAGCAGAGGCATCATACCTAGTCAACTTTCCTAAAGCATATGTGCCACCTAGAAAGCCTACAACAAAGCAAGTAAGAATGTAGAAGGAGACGAAGTACGACCCGATTACATCAGTGATTTCACCCGGGGTCACCGTTGAGGGGGATATGCTGGGTGTAGTAGGAATCCCAATATTTTCAGACCAAGACATTGCCGATATTAAGAAGTTTCTAGAATTAGCGCCAGAGAATTACCTGCGCACATCACTCAGATCAGATTCATTTATAATCACAGTCGAGCCGTAAGAATGCACCATAGGATTGTAAAGAGTAGGCATACTGAACTTGTTGGAGATCACACATTTTGGTAGAAGTGCATAAATCAACAACTGTGTCAAGTTATTGTTAAGTTGCATCCATGGAGGGTTCCTATGGTTGGATAGGGTGGTGTTGTTTGACACTAAATTGATTTTGTGGATTATAGGATTTCCCTTAGTAGGGGAAGACCCATTACCTTTATTCACAAACAAGATGTAGGAAAAAGCATTAGCAAAAAGAATGAAGGAAAAATATGGCACACACAAAGGAGCGCACATATTAGACGTCGCAAGAATTAATGATGATACTATAATATTTGCAATGCAAGTGATGGATTGCAAGTTACTTAGGAAATGCCACAGATATTAGGTGCTAGTGGGAGTTATAGAAGAAACGAAGAAGTGCGCAACAGGAATGATGATGAACTAGGCAACATTCTTGGTGAACTAGTTCTTAATTGACTGCAGGGAAGCACATGAGAAAGGAATGGAGTTCCATTATGATTGGTTATTGATTTTAATTACATTAGTTTCTTAGAGGGAGCAAGAAGAAACATATTTCCTGGAGGGTATGCAGAAACCATACTTTGCAGCAAGGTATGTTTCATTGTGGAATACCATGCACAAGAAAAAACATATGGACATCAACATCACCTTCTATCTTTATAAGGAGATAATCCGAAAATTCATTAAGGACACATTGCAAATAGTTGAAGAATACAAAGACATCAGGTGATTCAAGGCGGGGCCATACCATATGTATGTTCAATCAAAGAGGGATATGGATCAACAATGGTTGCTAAAAAACTACAGACTAAAAGAATGAGATGCCAGGGATATGGTAAATGACTGGGAAGTAGAGTGGAAAACCCCAGTGACATAAACAATGCAGAAGGAGACACAACAACTAGAGAAGGATCAAGAGGAAGAACATGAACATGAAGAACAAGGGAATGGTGTAGGCAACACTGAAACAACACTACATACTGGAGAGAAGAGAAAGGAGCACTCAATGCATAAAAATAAGAAGAGGAAATCCTTCAAGGAAGTAGCGATCCAAGCCTTGACTGAGGATGACTTGGAAAATATCGAGCATCATGTCAAAGAAGTAATTGAAGAAGAATTTTTGCAAGCAGTGAATAAATAAGAAGAAATGGACATGAATATGCAGGCGCAGATAGCTACATTGCACTAGATTTTGGAATCAATAAGAATAGCTCCATCCCGAACGATGGAAGAAGAACAAACAAAAAAATATCAAAAATGAAAGATTCATAACTGACAACATCACAACCACCATCAACATCCATAGAGTGTCAGATAATGAAGATATTAACATGGTTCATAGAGTTCCCCATGACATAGATGCAGGAGCAAGCGAAAGAATTAAGTCATATTGACTTAGTGTTGTCTCAATTACCCATGAACGTGTTACACATCTTGCAGAAAAGTGTCACACAAGAAATTAAATTGTGTGGAGCGTCAAATTCTATGGAGTTTGATCCAGGTGGATATTGATGGCCACCCACCTCTTCCAACTAGATGAAAACAATTTTTTGGCAATTTTGTAATTTACTATTTTTAGCAGTTTTTAACTTCTGGGGCCATTTTGAGGGCCTAAATGAATTTTTTTCAGGATAGATATTCTCAATGATAGTCAAAGTCTCTTATTGAGCCCCCAAAATGAATCTCCTCGATGATACCTTTCCAATGAGCTATCATGCACCCCAAATGAAGATCGCATGCCAAAGTTACGCCCCTAGGAAGTTGATACACGAAACTACACAAAACTTGGTCCACAAAACTGTTGGCTTTTCATCTTCTGGGGTTAGGGTTTTTTATTTTATTTATTATAAAAATTCCTTTGGATCCTCATTGTAAAATCAACTTCTCACGAATGCGAGTAGCTGTCACATCTCTTCTCAGAGATACGCTGCCACCATTCTAGCGAGTCTTTCACTCTTTATTTTATAGTCTTTGTACATTTTCACTCATTAATATAAAATTGTGTATTACTATATATATATGTTTATGGTTTCATCTCTGATACATTTCTATTATAATATTGGATATCCGAGATATCTATGTACATTTCTTTATTATATCTTCGCTCTCATTTTGTGCCAAAAATAATCTGGATCAGTGGTATCAAAGCAGGCTGCTCTTGATAAAAAATTTTCAGTGCATGTCCCCGATGAGGTCTGAGTATAGAAAGTTGGGTCTTGAGCTTGTCTCTCTTGAATACAATTGCTCCCGCACACCCAAGAAACCCTCCATGGTGGAAGAAAATAAAAACAATGGAGAAAAAGATTCTTTCAATATGTTTCTTGAGCAAGCTCTCACGTGACAAAGGGACAAAATGATGGAGAATTTTTCCCACATCCTTCAATGCCTACCAATAGAAACAAGCGCATATTCTTCAAGAAACCACTTTGGAAGCACCTTTCCTTTGAAGGTACAGGTTAATTTTGATATTCTCGTATTTGAAGGTCAGATAGATGCAGATGCCCTAGACAAATGGTTAAATATGCTAGAAGGTTATTTCTTTGTTCACCATTTTTCCGACAGGGAATAGATCACCTTCGCACTCCTTAAAGCTCTCCCCCATGTCAATCATTGGTGGGAAACTTACTGGGAGAAAAGTTCCACAAAAGAGTATGGAATATATGGGGTTGATCCCACTTGGGATTTTTGTATGGACGCGGTAAAGGAACAATATTACCCTGTTGGCAACTATGAGGACTAGTATATGAGATGGACCACACTGTGGCAAGATAGGGGCCAAGAATTTCTAGAGTTCATCAATACCTTCCATACCTTTCGCACCAAGTTGGGTATCAAAGACTCCGAATGACATTTGGTTTTGAAATACTGTGGGGCTCTATGCAGATACATCCAAACTGAAATGGATTTTCTGGACATCTCATCACTTGGTGCTACTTATTGATATGTTGTTAAAATCAAGCATAAATTTAAGCACCAGAACAAACAAGATTTCGAGTCCGCAAATCCGCAAAAAACAAAGTATGATAAAGACAACCCTAACAAAAAGTTTCCTAAAAACCAGTCCAAGCTAGAGGAAAAGAAGGGTCATGGGAGGACAAAGAAGGACACCGAAAAATGGTGTGATTTGCACAAAATCCCCTCGAACAACACCGATGAATGTCGCTCAAAAAAGTAATTGGTAGCTGAGATCAAAGACAAGGAGTCGAACCTTGATTCATAATCTGATTCTGAAAATATTGGTAAAAGACAGATCATCGATGCAGAACCCACTTCCATTGTCGCTACCGCAATAATTCAACCAGAAGAACCCACAAATCCTGAAGAGGGGGAGCGCCTTTTTCATTCACATATGTGGGTGAAGAGGACCCTGCTGCATTTTATTGTTGATAGAAGAAGCTAGAAGAACCTCATCTTAGTAGAGGTCGTCAAACAGTTGGGATTGTTGACAACACCACACCCGCAACCATACAACATTGGGTGGCTTCGCCAGGGACGAGATATTCGTGTTAGCCAACAATGTCGATTGTCATACGGCATCCAACCCTTCAAGGATGAGATATTATGTGATATTTCTCCGCTGAATGTCTGTGATGTTCTCTTGGGCCAAACATATATGTGGAAGAACCATGCTATCTATGAGTCTCGACCCCGTAGTGTCATTGTTACTCTGGGGGGTCATCTCTACAGGATACCAGAGGTAGTTCCAACTACTGTCCCACCTAAACAATGATGTAAGTTAGTATCTCATACTACAAAATTCATCTTCTTCAGAATTTGTTCAAAAGGTGAACAAAAGGATACTACAACCACTACAGTCTCGACCCAAGAACCTTCTATCCAACAAAAGCAGGTCGACAAGATTGCAAAAAAGTATAAATATTCCTTCTACACAAAGGCATCTCATGTAGAGAGACTGGTTAAAAATTTCCAACCCTTCCAGCCACAGGTTCGTGACAACCTTCAACAAGCTAAGCAACACAACTCCTCCAACAAGGCAAGCAACTCATCATAATGCAGATTCAACAAACACTTTTATCTCTCCCCCGTGCACTGAACGTAATGGATACCATTACTTCCTAAGGAGGGAGGATTGATACAGGTGGATATCGGTGGCCACCCACCTCTTCCAAATGGCTCAAAACAATTTTCTGGCAATTTTGGTAATTTACTATTTTTAGCAGTTTTTAACTTCCGAGGCCATTTTGAGGGCCTAAATGAAGGTTTTTTGGGATATAGCTTCTCACTAATAGCCAAAGGCTCTAATTGATCCCCCAAAATGAATCTCCTCGGTGATACTTTTCCAACGAGCTATCGTGTGCCCCAAATGAAGATCGTATGCCAAAGTTACACCCCCGGGAAGTTGATACACCAAACTACCCAAAACGGGGTCCACAAAACTATTGGCTTTTCATCTTTCGGGGTTAGGGTTTTGGATTTTCTTTATGATTAAAAGGCCTTTGGAGCCTCATTGTAAAATCATATTCTCATGAATGTGAGTATCCTTCACATCTCTTCTCAGAGATAAGATACCACCATTCTAGCGAGTCTTTCACTCTATATTTTACAGTCTTTGTACATTTTCGCTCATTAATAGAAAATTGTGTATTATTGTATATTTGTGTTTATGGTTGAATCTCGGATACATTTATGTTATAATATTGGATATCCAAGAGATCTTTGTACATTTCTTTATTATATCTCCTCTCTCATTTCGTGTCGAAACTAATCCGGATCAGAGTTGGCCAAAGTGAATGAGGGCAATGCAACACTGCACGTGAAATACAACAAACTAGTGCAAGAACAGGGCGAGGGTGCGTAGAGACAAGAGAGGTTGCACCAGGTAGTGCAATAAGTATAAAACAACATACTAGAAATATACATGGAAGCAAATACCCCATTGGAAGAACAAGTGACAAAGATCAGTGAAGCCATATAGTAGACTTGGAAACCTGCACAACACCAAGTACTCCACTAGAAGAAAGATAACAAAGGTAGAAAATAATCTTGAACACTATGGAGAACATCAAGAATTTGGATGATAAATGTGCTAAGATATATGAAGAGAGTACACAAGGGTGTACTTAGTTGTTGGAGAATGTAGAACTATAGGCATTAGAATAGAGGTTGCAGATTACACAGGACCAGGCACAAACGATCAAAGAAACAATGAACACTCTGCTACCAACAAAACAAATGGCTACAATCATTGAGAATAGGTAGTTGAAGCAAGATATAAACCAAATCATAGTTGAACAACAAAATCTTGCGCATAAGCTTGAGCCGTTGCAGGAGGAAGCTTTTCGGGTGACAGAAGAACTTGCATCTACCCAAGGCATAGTGAAGCAAGCAGTGCAAGAAAGTGCAGAGAAATTGAAGAACCCTATTACCACAGAGACATTAGAGGATATTTTGATGCAATAAGAACAATAAAATAAGAAGGTTGCAACTGTAAAGGGAACTTTTGAGAATCTCGTTGCGACATTGAAAGGAGCGCAACAAAACAACTGAGTGACTTGGGACGAGCCACAAGTGAGTATTGGGCGTCTGTTGGGATAGGATTTTGGGACCAGTTTTGGGAGTTGCGCAACACACACAGAAGAAGGAAAGATAGTTGGTGCACTTTCGGGACCAATGCATGCACAAAGGAAGGAAGATCATTGAAGTTGCTAGGCATTTTGGGTTCATTGACAAGGGCTAAGCCCTATTGTAATTGTATAAATATGTAAGGGTTTTGGGATAGAGAGAGGAGAGAAAAGTGGGAGAACTCAGTATGTAATTTAATGTAAGAGAGGAAGTATGCAATGTATGCAAGTATGTAAGAGAGGAGAGTGACATAGGCAGATAGAGGGATAGGATAATGGAAAGGGCATGATGTATGAGGGAAATGTGCATGTTTTGTAATGAATGATTCTAAATACTACAATAAGAAGTCGGTCATTGTGGACGTAACCCATCTTGGGTGAACCACATTAAATATGGTGTCCTTGTGTTATTATGGGTTTGTTTTTCAGTTTATTGTGTGCATATGATGTATGCCTATTATTCTGAATAGGTTACATGTTATTATGTTTATGCGCACATGATATAAGGCCTAATGAACTAATGCTAAGCATAATGGTTATGAGGACTTTCTGCCATCCCTTCATCACTGCGAAAACTTGGTTCCTGTAGTTCCCATAGATACCTTGGGTGAGACATCACCTCCTTGCAGGTGATGCCGAAATAGCCAGTATCCGAGGGTTTTGTTGGCGAATTAATGTTGAACTTCGGGTCTACTCAATGTGGGCTAACAACTATTATTTGACCATAATTCTTGAAAAACTTGTAGTAATATCCCATCAATCCTAAGAATCCTCTAAGATTCTTCAAGGATTTGGGAATTGACCATTCCATCAAATATTTAATTTTGTTAGGTCCACTTTGACACCTTTATGAGATACAATATGACCCAAATATTCCAATTCCTAAACCCCAAAGGAACACATGGAAGGATTTGCATATAGTTATTTTTTTTGTTTTCTAGCATGTTTGTTACTTGTGGTACTAGCACATGGATAAGAAACTACAACCCAGGGGCATCTAAGATGTCAAAATCACTCAAGGATCACACTCATCCTAGGCTACACAAAGACTTAGCATGGATGTAGTTTTTAGGTGTCTCTTCCTGACTGTAGCGGGTTTCAAACCCGGGTCACCATGCATATAGAAATCCTTCGAAACCAATCACACTAGTGGGATTTGATGGGTTTTCATATAGTTGTTTCTTTTCTTATAGTTTTAAGAACATGTCAACATTTTGTACATGCTCTTCCCAAGATTTGATGTAGATTAGTATATCATCAAAAAATACTAACACAAATTCTCTAAGGAAGGGTTTAAAAATAGAATTTATCAAGATTTGAAATGTGGAAGGTGCATTAGTAAGGCCAAACAACATCACCAAAAATTCATAATGAACTTCATGTGTTCTAAAGGTTATTTTTGGGATGTCTTCTTGCCCCATTATAATTTGATAATATCCAAAATAGAGATCCAACTTGGGAAAGAAAAATACTCCTTGCAATTGAATCACCTAATAATTCAACAATGACTAGAATAGGAAACTTATCTTTAATGGTCATTTTGTTGAGCTCTCTATAATATAGACACATACACCACAAACCTTTCTTTTTGTAAACCAACACCACTAGTTAAGAGAAAGAACTGTGTCTAGGTCGAATGACACCAACCTCTAACATTTCTTGAACCATACGCTCGATCTCACTCACTTGTGCATATGGGTAGTGTTAGAAAAACAGGACCGCAGAGCAATAAAATAAAACAAATGCGGAAAAAAAACACAGAAGATACAAAATACAAGAGAGACACAGATTTACGTGGTTCACCCAGTGTGGGTTACGTCTACCAGAGAAATTTCCAGGTCCTTTCTTTATTATTATCCAGCAAAATGAAGGGATACAACCTACAACAAAACCCGCTATAACTTCCTCTTCTTTCTCTCACAGTATCCTCTCTTAGAATACAATACTCGCCAACATACATAGCCGTAATACATTTCCCTCATAACAGAGGGTTGCTTTCTAGGGAAAAAAACCCTAACATAATCTCTATCGTTAGATCTGCGACCTTATAATGAACGGTCCAGATTTACAATGAAATTACAATATACTTTTACAAGGAAATTTTTGCTTCAAGGGCTTCGCCCCCGAACCCCCGATGGGGGCCCGCTTACCCCCAGACCCCTTAGCCGGGGGGATAGCCCCCCCGGACCCCGCAGAGGGGGTACCCTCTCTCTGCACTCCCCCACGTGGAAGAGTGTACATACTTTTGGGGTGTAAATACTTCATGGGGTATAAACACGACTGAAAGTAAAAGACCTCTAAATCAGGAAGATAATCAGGCTCCACAACCAACAGGTAGCTATAAGGTTTAATGTTAGGTGGTACACTTCTCGGTTGCAAATGAATAACATGGTCATGATCCCAAGCAAGTGGGATACCTTTAGGTATGTCACCAATTACCTTGACATGATTGTAGATAACATTTTGGATATCTATGGGAGTGGAGATTCTATATGTTTGAACATCTAGTGAGAAAAATTGTGTAATTACACCGTGGTGTCCCCTTTTCAGCAATTATTTCATGATGTTAGATCTTATCACTTTATAGGGTTTCCCTTGGATACCTTTGAGATCAATTTCCTTTCATTCTAAGTAAAAGATCATGAAATCTTCTTGAAAATTAAGAGCCATTGTTCCCAATGATTGTAACCATTTGACCCCTAATACAACATCAACACCACCCATTTGGATTGAAATCATGGGACTATCCAATAAATACTCCCCCATAGTAATCTTAATACTGTATAACTTCCTTGAAAAATTTATGGTACCTCCATTTGCAATCATTACTTGAAATGCTTGTGCTGGATATATAAAGCAATTGCGAAATTTGGCTAATTTGCAATTAATGAAGTTAGGGGTATTACCAAAATCAAACAACACTATTACCTTCTTCTTTTTGATATATCCTTCTATATTGAGAGTTTGAGGACTGTTGATTCCATCCAATGCATGGCAAGATATGGTTGGTGTAGTCTCTTCTAGTTCTAGATCTTGCAATGGTTCCAGTTCTTGATCTTCTCCCTCTTCACAATATATGTAGAAGAATTTCTTCTCACTACATTTATGCCCCTTACTGTACTTGTTGTCACAATTGAAACACAATCCCTTTGATATTTTTTCATGCATTTGCTAAGGCGTCAACCTTGTAGGTTGAGTGAGGTTAGGAGAGGGAACATGATTCTCTCTATAGTTGTTAGTGGCCACCCTTCTAGTATAAATATTTTTACTTTCAAATTTTCTTTCCACATCGAAAGCATGCTCTGGAAATTTAGGTTCCAAGAAATGCACCTCATGTTGAATGCTCTCCTTTAAAGTGCCCATAAAGAGATCTAACAAATTATCCTCTAGAATGTTCTTTACTTTGAGACTCAACTTTTGAAATTGTTGAATATGATTTATAATTGGACATGTTTGTTGGATATTTAACAATTGATTAAATAATGTGTTGCTCTTAATATCCCCCATGATATGTTTTCAATTAATCCATAAAAAATGGACCAAGAGACAATATAATCCTTTTTTTATTCACAAATCCATTGGTACCAGACAAATTGTTCAGGTTCTAAATACAAGGGTGAAGGAGTTACCTTTCCTAAATTTGGCACTTGGTGTAGATCAAAGAATTTATCCATTTGGAATATCCATGTTATAGGATATTTATCATCAAATTTACTCATATTTATATTGGCAGTTAAGTAGCTCCTTGGTCCCAAGTTGAACCCGTGATGATGCAAATCTTGGAGTGATGAATGATCATGATTCCGAGGAAACAATCCAATGCATAAAACAAATAGAGATGATGAACTTTTTTTGGTTCGTATACATGTGTAAGAGGGGACCAAATAGAGAATTACATGTCTCAAAAATCAATGAGATCATGAATGTGGGTGTTGATGATTCCCTTCAAAAAATAATTGAGCCACAAAGAACTAGGGGAATGTTTGAGAGTACTCTACGAACCACAATTGTTGATGTCCCCATGACAAATCTACATTTTTTATAAGCAATTTGCAAAAACACGGCCATCCCTCTAATGGTGGGATTAGGGGATTCAGAAACTATGCAATAAGTTTATAATATCTCAAATGGGCATGAGTAATCGTTGGTGATTTTTCAACTCAACCTATCCCCTACCTTGATGATATTTATAGAGAATTCAAATAATGACTTGGGAAGCACCCTCTATCACCAAGCACCATATCCAAAGACCATGGGTATGTTTAATCATTACAGAAAGACCATGCTTTCTTCCATGTTTTTGTATCCAACCTAATATTTCTCGCAAAGTTCATACATGCCTATGCTATTTCATCCCATACAACACCTCCAATCCCTACATGGCTCGAGTTACCATTAGAAGCACCATCAAAATTAAGATTATAGAATTAGGTGGGAAGAGACAAATTAACCATTGGGGACACACAAAAATAAGAATCCCTCCTTGAGGTTATTGAATAACCAGGTAGGGAAATATTGAAAAAAGGAAACTTGCTCACATCCTAAGAGAATCCCTTTAGATCATCCTTCCTCTAGGGGCAATATAAGATTGTCTCCTTGACATTAAGTATAATTATTTATTTAATGCAAAGAACCATGCTAATGTTATCATAAAAATTGTGACTTTTTCATTCATATGCTAGGTGACAAAGGCCATGAAAATATTCAACATTTTCACCCTTATGAGGCAAAAGTATGTTAAGTCCATTAAGAGATGAAGCCTCTAGCTTGTCATTGTTTGGAAATGTTGTTGTGTGTGGTAAAGAAGGCCCAAATCCAAAGGTATGCAGGTTAGGGGTATTAAAAGAAAATATTATCAAAACTTGTGATTTGCACTTGCACATATAGAATTGAAAAGGACCCCAAAAAAACATCACTTATAAATATTTTCCCTAATTCAAACTTCATTTCTAGACCAATTGTCATAGAAATAGTGATTTTTTAGGCCAAATATTAGGATTCCAAACCTATATCCATACCTATATCCATACCTATATCCATATACCTATATCCATGTATCATTAGGTGTCCCTTTACCTAAAATTATAATTTCTAAATTAAATGAAAGTTTCTTGAGCCCTTCCTTCTCCATTGGAAGATATCAGATCTTGATTGGAGAGGGAGAATACAAGATTGAAATCTGACTAAATCATATTAACTATCTTGTGAAGGAATGGAAATGACTAAGACTTTATAGAATTACATTAGTATAAAAGGATACGACTAAATAGGTTGGTATTGAGCTCTTCTTTTAACAAAATATGAGCAATGAACATGGAAGTGGGCTCCCTTTTCACCATAGGAAAATGCCTTATAGATAAAGAATTTGTTTTAAAGGGGCCACATGATTCCAAGAATATAATAAGAGATATGTTAAATTTCCATCTTAAATGTCCTAGAAACCATGATTAAAAAAACGAGGTCAACCTTTCTTAGCAATCTTCTAGATATAAGAACCATCTCTAAAAAAAAATTGACTTTAAGGATCCCCAATTATGATTAAGAAAATGAAGTCAACCTTTCTAAGCAATGTTGTAGATATAAGAACCATCTCTAAAAAGTTTGACACTTTAAGGATCCCCAATTATGGTATTCAAAGAGAACAATGATTAAGAAAATGAGGTTATTCAAGGAGAACAATGATTAAGAAAATGAGGTTAACCTTTCTTAGCAATGGAGAACAATTTTGTTTCCATACTTTCACAAATAGAGTTATTCGTTCATCGTACCATCACTATATTAGATTAGTGCAAAAGAAAATATCAAAGTAGTTTTGTTTCCATACTTTCACACATAGAGTTATTCATTCATCGTACCATCACTATATTAGATTACTACAAAAGAAAATATCAAAGTTTTTCATCTTGTGAATTTGCATACTTCCATGATATTTAAGATAATAAATATGTTTCCAAATTAGCAAACCATGAAGGGAAACTTTACATCCAAATTRGACCTCCTTATAAGAATATTCATTTTTAAAAAGTTGAATTTGATTTTCCTTTTATAAATGTCTTTTTTGGGGAGCCAAAAAAAATGGAAAGTAATTCATTTTTAAAAAGTTGAATTTGATTTTCCTTTTATAAATGTCTTTTTTGGGGAGCCAAAAAAAATGGAAAGTAAGAAAATTGGGAGTGCATRAATAGGGAATGAATGCTAAATTTTAATAGAATTAAATTAACAACAAGTGATAAGCTACATAAAKTCCRTATTTAAAGGTTCTTATTAATTTGATCAATATAAACATCCTATTCAATTTCACACAATATYTAAAGTTGATTATTAATTTGATCAATATAAACATCTCATTCAACTTCACATAATATTTTTTCCYATAAGAGAAACACACTTTGTTRTAAGGGATGTTTTTTCCCATAARWGAAACACCCAAGTACTTTGTTGTAAGGGATGTTTTTGTTGTAAGGGATGTTTTAGTTAAGTGTARCATTCAAATGATATAGATTTGGATAGTCAAGGSAGTATTAAAGAARAAATAYTATGAATTATGCTCATTGATCTCACCCSAAAGGCATTTAAATATATTTWAAAAAAGATTTAAAAAGATATARCTTCATGYCTAGAARCCTCCCCTATAAACATATTATCATCAAKAAATTGGAGATGGGAAAGAGGGTATAAGTTTSGAGTGAATCRGAGGTTGGAGATCTGTATGTAAATTTTATTGGATAAAGTTATCAGGATGCTCAATACTTTTACTATGATAAAAATGAGATAAGGGGAGATTATTTCAYCTTTAGAAATTCCTCGTAAAGATTAAAAAGGTTCCTTTGGAGCACCATTCAATAAGATGAAGAGAAATGGAGTAAAGGTGTGACTTACTACCCATTGGATCTGAGTTCCATCAAATCAAAACAACTTGAGGTAACTACACAAAAGATTCCAACTCTAGTGGTCACAGGTTCTAGACATATCAAATTTGATGAGCATCCCTTGTTTGTTTTGCCAATGAAACAAATGAATAGCTTCTTGGAATATGAAAATAATATCCAAGACCTACCTTTTAGAGAAAAACAAACTTTTATGAGGAGATTATGATGAGAAAAAGGGTCTTGATGTGTTTTTCCATAACCTTAAAAATTGTCTTATAAATAGTGTTCCATAAGGAAATGGTTTAGAATTTGTGTGGTGTGAGGGCCTCCAACACCTTAGGGACAAGGGTGATGAAGGTAGCATTGAATTCCTTTAGAATGGTGCTACTTCAATGTGTTTTTTCTCTTCATTACCATGTATCATGGACTACATTATCCCATAAAAGATGGATGAAATATATTAGGAAGCCATTTGGATATAGGAATTTACCTTTGGGTGAATCTATGATTCTCTACCATACCTCCTCCTTCTTAACAAGTTTGCGTAAGTGCTTATTATGATTTTCAATGATGATATATGGAATATGGGAAAATATAGATGTAATGGCCTCCAAGCTATCCCAATGTGGATCAGTTAAGATACCTTTAAAGTGAGGATAATTCATAAAATAATCCCTAACCCGCTTTTATAGACTACCCCTGAGAACAATAGAGATGGTCAATTCTATTGTAGCTATATTTTTTCATAGTGCTTTGAAAGAAGAATTTAGTATTTGATCCACTTCCTTGGGCTCATGTGTGCAAGATTTTTGTTGCCATTTATTGTGGATTAATAAGAGTTTAGAAGTATCACATCTCTAAATCAAATTGCCTTCATCTTTGGAAAATGTTACCAAATATTGTTTTATTCAAAATAATCCACGTTTGAATTGGAAATGATTGACTATAAGCCAACTAATATGATAAAGAGGATAACTTCTTCCTGCATCCATCCTAAGAAACTTCTTCGCATTTTTTAGAGAGTACCTTTAGATTGAAATATAAAAGATCTTCATGGACGTGATTCACATATTTTATTTTTTACTATAAATATAAATATGCATGGATTGAAGTTTCAAGAATTGGTTCAAGTAGTCATCAGCCAAATGTGATATTTCTTCTTCAAAGTTAGAGAGATCATTGGTTTGACTCTTTTAATCTTCTCAAAATTAGGCTTCTTATTGTCTTCATAGAAATTTGGTTAGCTATGCCTCGTGGAGTCAATAAGGCAGAGCATTAATAAAGTGGTAGAGCTGCCAAGACTACTTTGATGAGAGTAACTCTTCCAACAAGATTTAGCGACTAAGTTACCCATTGAATAAACTTCCTGAGCTGTAGAATTTTTCAATTAGGATACCAAAGTATCAAAAGGAGGTACATTTGTCATCTAGAAGAAATTGGAAAACTCTAGATATCGCATGCATCTCCTAAGGCGTTGAATTCCAACCCATAATATGACATTTCCTATTGTTTATTACTCCCCTAGAGGCATCGAGGAAAGAGTCCAATACATATTTAAATCTAGAGGAAATAATCACATATGCACCACCCAACAATAGGGTGTCATCTACAAATTGCGAGTGGTTCAGATTTGTTTACTCCATGAGCTATTTGTAAGCTAGGAAGATTCCCCTCCATTCTTTCATGCTCAAGTTTTATGCTTAAGGTTTCGGCCAAAATAATGAATATGAGGGGAGAGAGCGTACACCCTTAACATATTCCTCTACTAATTTGGAAGAATTATGTCGGCCTCCCATTCACGAGAGGTGCAATCCAAGGACCGTTGATGCAATAAATTGCCCACTTTATAAAATTGGAGCTGAATCCAAATTTCTCTAAAACCTGAAAAAGAAAGCCATGCCTAACACGATCAAAAGAATTAGCCATATCTAATTTAATGACCATACCTTTACCTTTGGCCTTAACACTTGAATGAATAGCTTCATGTACCAGTACAATGTTATCCATTATTTTCCTATCTTGCATAAAGCCTCCTTGATTAGGGGAGACGGTTTTGGGGAGGATTTTTTTTAAATGAGAAGCCATTATTTTGGTGATAATTTTGTAGGATGAATTGCACAATGAGATGGGTTGGAATCTAGAAAATGATGAAGGATTGGCTTCCTTAGGAATCCAATCTAAAAAGAGGAATTGGTATTCCCTCACAATCTTAAGGATTGATGGGTATAGAGCAACATTCATTTAAGACAATGCTTAATTAACATCCAAAAATGTTTGTAAAAGGAGATTGAGAAGTCATCCAACCCCAAGGCTTTATCCGACCCCACACCCTATACGAAAACAAATATTTCAGACTCAGAGATGGATTGGGTTAGGGACAAATTATCTTCATTTGTAACAATGGGGGGAATATTCTCAAGCATTGAATCCACATTGGAAGGATCTACCTCTTCTTGCTGAGAATACAAGCCAACAAAATGTTTATTGGAATCTAGTTTGATACATACAAAATTTGTCACCTGTTATCTATCTTCTAAAGTGATACTTGACACATTGTTCCTGGATTGCATGGCCTTGGCTTGGTTCTAAAATAATTTTGTATTCTTGTTGTCAGCCTTAAGCCAAAGACTGTGTGGCTTTAAACACCATAACTATTCTTCATATCTCAGAGCTCTTTGACATAGGGTTTGGAGTTTTATTTCATCTTTTTGCAGCTTAACTGTGATTTATTTGTCCCCTATATATTTTTGAAAATTTTCTAACTTGCATTTAATTTGTTCTTTCTCCTTAGTTGGTAGGTCGAAGGAATTTTTGGCCCATAGTTTAAGAGCTTGTTTCACCATAACGAGATTTTTCTCCCAAATGAAGACAACTCGGGTGCTAGGAATCCAGGTTTTCCAAGTCTCTTCAACCAAAGAGTCCACTTCTTGGTAGTTGAGCCATAAGGGATTGAAGTGAAAGGGTAGAGGCCCATAGTTTGGAATTGGATATGTGGTGAGATTGGCTTATGATCAGAAATGAGGGAGGGGAGGATAAAGGATTTTATGGTTGAATTTTGGCGGAGAAAATTATTGTGGACCGTGAGACGATCTAAGCGAGCAACAATATGCCCTGGCTCTGATCCCAGAATGGACCATGTGAACTTTCCTCTCTGAGGATTAACATCTAACATATGCCAATCTTCAATTAATTCCTCCATCTTTTCGTGGAAAGGATTTTGACCAAAGGTCTCCCCCTCTCTTTTCTGCATTATTTCTAGTGACATTAAAGTCGCCATCTACAATACAATCCACAAAAAATTCAGTTTCTTTTAGGTTTAAAATGGATCTCTAGCATATAGCTTTCTCCACTAGATTGACTGCCATATAAACGTTGATAACCACAAAAAAATTATTGTTCTGCCTTGATCTCAATTTGGTGAGTGATCAAAATCTGGACCAGGGGGTCAAATTTTGCTAAAATTTCAAAGTGCTCGGAATGCGATGAAAACGATGCCATTGCGTCCGTCTCATCTTCCTGATTCTGGCGGTATATTTACTTTCTCAAACGGAGTCCATATGGAGAAGATATCACCATCTGTTCGCCAAGCCAAACAGGCAATTTTTTTTTAATGTTGACTGTACCAGTTCGTACAGTCTGTATAGGACACGTGGCAGGTCCGTACAGGACACATGGCAGGTCCGTACATCATACGTGGCAGGTCCGTACAGGACACGTGGCATCTCCAGATGATGACATGTGTCAGGCAGATTTGGACTTTTTGGTGTACGGTTGGACCAATTCGGAGGTGACACGTGTCACCATTGGAAGGGTGACACGTGGCACAGGGTGATGTCAGCATCCTATGTGTCGGATGATGTCAGCAACATGCGTGGCGATGATGTGGAAAGAAATGGTTGGTTGACTGTTGGCGAATGAGGAGACGACACATGTCATTTGTGTGGCGAATGGTATGAGGGCACGTGGCCCAATCCAGGGGTGCCACGTGTCCCTCATTGGTTGGTTTTGGTCTTTGGTTGTTAATTAAAATTTTTATGGAGGCCGTGGGGTTCGACCCCCGGACCTCCCCACCGCATAACCTTCACAACCTCCGCTAGCCAATGCGTCACCATGTGTTACTTGGTATACTAATGGAACGAATTGTATTTCAATTAGCATATTGGTATGGTTTGGGCCACGACCGGGCCGGGGCTTAGCCCCAACCTTTGGTCGCGCACCATTTAACATATGACCACCGTTTTTATACACCATATGCGCGTGGGTTTATACAACAGAGTTTTTTTTAAATATTGTAACCCATAGTTCTATCCATACCATTAAAACCATATGTTATACGCAGGTGATTATATATATGGTTCCATTTTACACATGACCATATGTTATACGCGTGGGTTTATATTAATTTAAGCCACGGTTTTTGTATTGGCATATGCCCACGACCTGGAGCGTAGGAGTGGTTACAACAGTTGTGTAACGGTTTAGCACTTTCGCGCTAGCTCGAGGTCATATGGTGATCCTCATGTGCCCGAGAGCTTGGCAGTTAGGGGCTGGAGGCGCCCTATCCGTCCTACAATTTGGACCATTTTTCGAAACCGATCGGAGCTAGGTTTTAACGCGCGTTTTGGAGCGTGTTCTTGGTTCATGCACACAGAGGTGCGTTTTGTAGAGCCAGTTCCAGCAAAGTTGAAGGAGGAAAATGAAGGAGGCCTAACTTCTTCATTGTTTGGCCGATTGAGGTGCCGTAAAAGCCCAGCTAGGGGTTTTGGGACGTGCTGGATCCATTGGTGCTGTTTTCAAGGCCATTTGAAGACTCCTTATGCAAGTTGTTCACCATTGAAGTTTCAGCAAGCTCCAGGGAGCTTGAAGCCCTCATTGATGGAGGACATGGTTTGGTGAGCCTATGTTTGTTTTCTGTGATTGAATAATCATTTTTGGCTAATTGATATGCTCTGAACACATTGAGATAGGTTTCAGAGGCTGTTGAGGACTTTTACAGGTGTTTTTTCCAAAGAGAAGCTCAGGGAAGCTTATGGCCACATGTAGAAGAGGTCATGCCCGGATGAGCCATGATCCGTTTTCAGAGTTCTATTAGTCATTTTTGGGGTTTTTATGTGTTCTGATCTCAATGGTACAGTCTGTTTTTCCATTGGATTTGAGCAACAGCTTATAAAAGAACTTTTGACTAATTAATCCCAGAGAGCCAAGTCCATTGATGGAGGCTCAAGGAGATGTAGCCCGGAGGGGGGTGAACTCCTTTACCATATTGTTCTTGTTGTGCGTTTGATGGTTTATTTGTTGCAAGTTGTGTTGTTGTGTTTTTATTTATAGCACTTATTTAACCATCTAAAAGAACATATCCTCACACATAAGAATTTACAAGAAGATACACATAAGTTTATCTTGCATATTTATACACATGAAGCAAGGTCCTGTAAAGTTTGTTTTAATGAAGTAGTGGGTGCTTGCATAGCATAACAAGTCAGCCTTCTATTTTCAGAACAGGTGGTATCAGAGCATAGTTTGTTTTTCTCATGTGTTTGCCATTGATAGCTTGAAGATTTAGCTATTGGTTTTTGTGCAAGTTTTGTGTTGAAGTTGGATATCTTCCAAGGATGGAGGAAGCTTCAAGCATTGATAGTTCT
>WSFP011443240.1:0-20389 GCA_009831015.1 Picea engelmannii | reverse complement strand
GAGTTGTAGGTAGATCGAAGGAGGAAAGGAAAGGCTAAAATCATAAGCTGGGATAGAATGGTAGCTAAATTCAAAGGTAAATTCATGCCTAAGGACTATCAATTGAGTTTGTTCAGACAATTGCAAAATTTGAGACATAAAGCTATGACAGTGAAGGAGTACATTGAAGAATTCTATAGGTTGAATATCAGGTCAAACCATATAGAAGAAGATGCAGAGAAGGTTGCCAAATATATAAATGGACTGAGATATGATATTCAAGATGAGATCAGTATTTTTTTCTTGATGACAGTTGAAGATGCTTACCAAGCAGCCCTAAAGGCAGAAGAAAAGTTGGCCAGGAAGCAGAGCCAAAAGAGTAGAGGAAGGAGTTCAACAAGAGGAAAGGGGTCATCCAACAGAGGAATATTTCAGGCTTCAAAGAGAGAGGCAGGAAGCTCTAGCAGTCAATCACCTAGAGGAGGAGAGTCGAGGCGAGAGATTCTTCTCAAGAGGCAGAGGCAGAGGTAGAGAGATCATGTGTTATACTTATGGGAAAACAGGACACATGTCTTGGGATTGTCCTGAGAACAAGTCAACAAACCAGAGAGGAGCTCACATTGCAGAAGCTAAGGAAGAGACAATGAATGCAGAGGTAAAAGAAGAAACTCTTGAGATGGGTGAATCACTAATGTTGAAAAGTGTTTTGATTAAGGCAGAAAAGGAAACTCATGAACTAACATAGAGAAAGAGTTTATTCAGAACCATGTGCAAATCAAAGGGGAAATGCTGCAAGGTGGTCATTGATAGTGGCAACACAGACAATCTAGTTTCTACAGAGATGGTGGAGAAGTCGGGATTGCAGAGGATGGCACATCCTACTCCATATAAAGTGTCCTGGTTGCAGAAAGGACATCGTATTCTGGTAAGTGAACAACGTAAGGTAGAAATTCATATTGGTAGTTACAAGGATGAAATGTTATGTGATGTTATGCCTATGGATGTCTGTCATATTTTGTTGGGAACACCATGGCGATATGATAGGAAAGTTGTTCATGATGGAAGGAGGAATACCTATACCCTTGAAAAGGATGGACACAAGCATGCATTATTGCCACTGAAAGATGAGGGAGCTAAAGAAGAAGCTGGTCCAAGTGTGTTGTTGATGAGTGGAAAGGAACTGCTGCAGGAAGTCAAGAAAGAAGAGGAGGTGCAATTTGCTTTAATTGGTAAGCCGAGAGTAGTACTTGCCAGCACGAATTTGGATGATTTACTCGTTGAAATTCAAGCACTGTTAGATGAGTTTGCTGATATCATTGTTGATGAGTTGCCTAATGCTTTGCCACCGATAAGAAGTATTAGCCATCACATAGACTTGATTCGAGGAGACACCCAAAGAGAATGAAGAAATCAGAAATTAGGTTTAGGAGATGTTGGATAAAGGATTGGTTAGGGAAATTTTAAGTCCTTGTGCGGTGCCAGCTGTTTTGAGTCCAAAGAAGGATGGGAGCTAGAGAATGTGTACAGACTCCATAGCAATTAACAAGATAACAATTAGGTACATATTCCCTTTACCTCATATGGATGATTTGATGGACTGTCTAAATGGTGCAAATTATTTTTCAAAGATTGATTTAAAGAGTGGATATCATCAGATTAGGATGAGAGAGGGAGATGAGTTGAAGACAACCTTTAAAACAAATGATGGTTTGTATGAATGGTTTGTCATGCCTTTTGGCTTGACAAACGTACCTAGTACATTCATGAGGCTCATGAATGAAGTCCTCACGGATTTTATTGGAAAATTTGTAATTGTGTATTTGGATAATATTCTTGTTTACAACAGAACAAAGGAAGAACACCTAAGATTTCTGAAGTTGGTGTTGAGAAAGTTGCAGCAAGATAAACTTTTGATTAATCTAAAGAAATGTTCCTTCATGAAGACAGAGTTGGTCTATTTGGGCTTTGTAATATCTCAAGATGGATTGAAGATGGATCCAAATATGGTGAAAGCGATCAAGGAGTTGCCCTCTCTAAGGAATATTTATGAGGTAAGAAGTTTTTATGGATTGGCAAGTTTCTACGGAAAATTCATTAGAAATTTCATTAGAATATTTGCTCCAATAGTTGAGACTATTAAGAAGGAACGTCAGCCATTTAAGTGGACTGCAGAAGCCGAAAAAGTATTCAAATTGTTGAAAGAGAAGATCACTGGACAACCTATTTTAGTTCTTCCAGATTTTCATAAACTTTTCCAAATCAAGTGTGATGCAAGTGGAATGGCCATTGGTGTTGTTCTAAGTCAAGATGATAAGCCTATTGCTTATTTCAATGAGAAATTGAAAGATGCCTAGCAGAAATACTCAATCTACGATAAAGAATTTTATGCAGTGATACATGCCTTGAAGAAGTGGAGGCATTATCTAATGCCTAAAGAATTTATTTTGTATACTGACAATCATGCTTTGCACTTTATAACTAAGCAGGAGAAGTTGAACCAGAGACATGCCAAATCGGTAGAGTTTATGGAAAACTTTACATTTGTTCTTAAACATATCAATGAGAGTGCTAACAAAGTTGCAAATGCTTTGAGCAAGAGGTGTTTGGTTTTGAAGGAATGAATACTTTGGGGTTTGAACATCTCAAAGAAATGTACAAAGAAGACCTAGAATTTAAGGAAGCCTATGAAACATGTGAGTACGCAGTGATTAAGAGATAGAAGTCCTTGGTTAGAGTATATGATCCAGGAGGGATTGTTGTTCAAAGGAAGTCAATTGTGCATTCCAAAATGCTCAATGAAGGATAACTTGCTGAAAGAAAAGCATAGTGGAGGTATTGGCTGGTTACTTTCTTCAAGACAAAACTTATGCTCAGTTAAGTTCTTATTTTCTGCTAGGTATGAGATCTGATGTTAAAAGATTTGTAGAAAGATGTAGAATTTGTCAGTATGCCAAAGGAAAGCAACAAAACACAGGTTTATATCAACCATTCCCCATACCAAATAGGCCATGGGATGCCATAAACATGGATTTTGTTTTGGGTTTACCAAAAACTCAGAGGGGGAATGCTTCAATTTTTGTAATTGTGGATAGATTGTCAAAGATGGCACATTTTGTACCTTGTTATAAAACCAATGATGCAACCCATATTGCTAATCTGTTTTTCAAAGAAATTGTTAGATTGCATTGATTTCCCAGAAGTATAGTTTCAGATAGAGACACTAAATTTGTTGGACATTTTTGGAGGACATTGTGGAAGAAGCTTGGAGCAAACCTTTCTTTCAGTTCAGCGTATCACCCACAAACAGATGGGCAGACAGAAGTGGTAAACAAGAGTTTGGGAAACTTATTGAGGAGTTTGGTAAGTGAGCATAGAAGTCAGTGGGATCATGTTCTTGCACAAGATGAGTTTTCTTGTAATGACTCAACTAACAAAAGTACGGGGAAAAGTCCATTTCAAATAGTGTATGGTATGCACCCAAGAGGCAATTTTGAACTTAGAGATCTGGGAAAAGAAAAAATGAGAAGTGTTGATGTAGAGGATTTTCCTACAACAATGCAAATGTTGCATGAACAGGTCAAGGGGCAACTACATGACAACAGTCAGAGGTACAAGCAAAGAGCAGATATGAAGAGAAGGGAAATTAATTTTGAAGTTGGAGATAAAGTTTTGGCACATTTGAGGAGAGAGAGATTTCCAAGAAATGAATATAACAAATTGAAATTGAAGAAGATAGGACCCTACAGAATTTTGTGAAAATTTTCAGCTAATGCTTATGAGATTGAGTTATCACTTGATATTGGAATTTCACCAATATTCAACATTGCAGATTTATATCCTTATAGAGGACCTGAAGCAGAGGATGAGGATGACCAAGGGAAGGTTGAACCAGTTTAGTGGATGAAGCAGTTACCTACAACAAAACAGTTGCAGATGGAGAAGATTCTTGATCAGAAGATTGTCAAGAAAACCAGGAAGCATGATTATTATGAGCACTTGGTGAAATGGAAAGATCTTCCAACAGAAGATGCAACTTGGATGAGCGTTGCAGAGATCCAAAAGCATAGAAAAAAAGTTGAAGACCTCATGGACATGAGTCCATGAATATTTTTTTCCCTGGGAATCTAATGTAGGAGCATCAACCATGTTAATTTCAAGATTGACCCAAGAGGTTGAAACCATTTACCAAGGGAGTTGGTTCCCTAATTTTTCCTATTTTTATTTGTAATAATTGTACGAAGTGTCTCTAGAAGACATCTTCGTTGGGTTTGTTTTGATAGGTATCAGCTTGTGGCAGAATTTTAGGATCAGACTTCTAGTTTAAGGATTTGTTGAGATAGCTCGGGATTAGTTGGTTTTGGGAAGCTACCCGAGAGATCCCGATATATTCTGTAATGTATAGGAATGAGACAGAGTGCGGGAATTTGGTGAGAGTGTGAGTGTGCAAAGGTCTGAGAGACCAAGAAGGAATTGAGCCTTCCTGCTGTAATCTTATTCCTTCAGATGTCTTAATGAAAATCAGTGTTTGTGGAATCGTGTTTTTTTTTTTTTAGTTTCTCTGCATATTTGGTTTTAAACTATATGTATAATTTGTTGGGCAGATCGACGAGGTATTGTGTTTGCAGGTGATCGCATGCGAATCCTTGCTACAGATTCAGAATTAGATCGAGGCTGCTGGGGCGAAGAATCAACCTTAGCTGCGTATTAGGATTGATCCAGTCGAATTGAGCGACTGTAGAATCCATTGTGCAGTGGAAGTGAATGGATGGCTAAGATTTGATCGGGGGTGACCCTTCCCAAATTAACGGTCACGATTATATCGTCGGGACCCTCCATATCAGGACATCAAACTCTATTAAAGAGTTGTGTCGACGACGAACAATCGTTGACGATAAAGGTAGAGCAGGGTTGGATCACTGCCGTCGCCGCCGACTCTAGGATCACCGACGATATAAGCTCAGTAATCGTGCCGACAAGAAGTGGGGCCGACGACGATGAGTTGGGAAAGTTAAATCAATCAACGATGAGGATTAAACCGAAGAAGAAGATCAATGGTGGATTTGAAAGAGAGGATCAACAAAGTGAAAGAGATCAACGATGCGATTAAACCTTGATCGACGACTGTGAATGATGGAGGTGGGTCCCCTATCGTCGCGACTAATGGATCGTCGAGGCAATTGAAGCTGTGTGTATTTGCTTCTGGAGAAAACGCCGCCGACGACATATATATCGTCAAGACTAGCGTATCGTCGAGATAGTTGGTTGTATATGTTTGCTCCCTGGTAAAAACGTCGATGACGATACGTATGTCGTCAGATTGGAACTTCTAACCTTTGTAATTGCTCCACAACAGGAAATCTCCAATGAGGACGACCTTAGCCTAAGGTCGAGTGCTTGGTCGCGTGACAAAGAAGAGTTTGGCGCCATAATCGAAGGGGTGCTTAAGGTATCCACGGTTTCACTGGTGCAAAAAACAGAGGGGTTCAAGACTCTGTTAGTGAAGAATCTGAGGCCGATTGAAGAATTCCAGAACAACTAGAGTTCGAAGCGGCTTACAGAGTTATTCGAGAACTCTGTCTTGTATGTGAGTTTGGACCTGGTAGGTCAACATCACACACTACAAGTCTTGGTTCCATCTAAGAACATCAAATAGTTTTCATGGGGCACTGGAATAGCCTTGGCAAGCTTGAGAAAGTCTTTCCCCAGGATGATTGTATGATAGTTAAGTGGAGCCACTGTTAAGTCCAAACTGTTGAACATTCCCCACCTTCAAAGGTGCAGAATGAACTACTCATGCTACTAGCTTCAATGCTGAGTTCACCACATTGAACATGGCCATACTTCTCTCAGGATTACAATGAAGTGCTATAGTGGCTTGTTCACTTACAAAGCTATGGGTTGCACTGGTGTCTACCAAAGCTGCCACCTTCAACCTACTCACGGTTGCATTCACAAAACAAAGACCATGTTTTCACCTTGCAAACCACATTCATGACCCTCTGCCACAAACTTGCCCAAACTTGTTGTGAAGGAACCTAGAACCTCCAATGTTTTCTTTGAAATCTGTTGCACTTGGGCTGCTTCTAAGGTTGCTTGGCTTCTCCTTCAAAATTGGTTGCACTTGGACTTCTTCCACGTCTTCCAACTTCTTCTTCAAAGGACAATCCATTGCAAAGTGATTCCGGTAACAAAGGAAACACGCAACATTCTCATCTCCAGACTTAAGCAATTTCGGCTGCTTCCTTGTTGTAATGTTGCTATCATTTTGGGCATCCTCCCTTCTGAATGATCCCAACTTAGGCAACACCCAAGACTCTACTTGCTCTGTCAAAGTTTACAACTTTTGAATCCAAGCTTCAGCTCGTGCGCTAGTCTGCTCCAATTTCACCACATGTGCCTAGTACAAGTGACATGTCTCTTTATACCAATGTTCCAAGTTCATGGCCACGACTTCCATCTTGGTCTTCCATGACTCTTTCTCTATGCTTTCCATGTCGCAATCCAAAAATGGGTTGACCTTCTAGGCACATTTGAAAAGCCTACTCAAGTCTCAAAGACTTGGTTCACCTCGCTACCTCAAGCCTGCAAGTGCGTCCAATGGATGTGTTCTCAATGACTGTGCCCAACGAGTTTGTCCCACAATTGTGCTCCGTGGATACTTGTGCCTGAAGGAACTTCTATTTTTCGTCGCAACCCCCAAGTGTGGGCCGCCCAACTCATTTGGTTCAGATGTAGTCCAAGCAGCCAAGCCAGTCAAGCTCTCTATGCCAATCTTGTTCCTCATGCCTAGTGCGTGTCTGTGAACGAGGTTGCCCGTGGCAACTATCTTTGCCTTTCCTCGCCAAGTTCCCTTCCAAGTTTCTCTTGGTGCGTCCAACTAGTGTGAGCTGCCAAGGTCCGTGATGTGCCCTTTTTGAGCAAGGGTGCCCGACATGTCCATGGTGCCCCTTGCCATCGTGCAAGGTGTCCAAAACCTACTCTTCTAGCCATCAACCTTTTGTCATGTCCATTCGTGCTGGTTAGTGACCACTGAGGTGATCATGCAGCGTAGGCACCCGAAGTCATTCAAGGCTAGGGCCTTGCACTCCCCATCTATATTTGGGGTATTTAATTTTTATTATGCTATTTTGGGCCATAGTAAGTGATATCAGTGGATAGTACACTGAACACAGCAAATATAAATGGGGAATGCAATTCTCAATCATAGTATAATGATAAGATACTTAGTGGTATCTGTGTTCACTGGCAACCTGAATCGGGCTAACCCTGTGATATACAGTTGCTGTAGGATTAATATAAACATTTATTGTTCTCTCCACTCGTGTTTATGTTGAATATGCATGTACTTGGATAAAACCTGTGAGTGTAATCAATCTAGCAAGGGCTGCTCATGTGACTACAGCAGTTTGTACAACAGTGTCAGATGTTAGATGGAGAGGGTACATGTTGGTGAGGTTAGTGAAGTTTAATTTAAATTTTTTAACTTTATGATTTGCTAAGTCTCAGTTGTAAAAGAAGATACAAAATTTGAATATGGTGATTATGGAAGCTGTAATACAACAAAAGAATGAGTATATCTATTGTAAGATACAACTTGAAATTTCTCAGCAATCTAGTTTTAGTGTCAACAGCATTCGGACGGCACCTGTGTTTTCCATGATAGTGACAGTGAAATCAGATGGAACGAATGACCAGCAGATAATGCCCTGAGAATGGTGTTAGCAGATATCATCCGCTCATCTAACAAACGACATCCCAGCAAATGACACACGAACAAATGACATCCCAAAAGAATGATGTTGTGCAGCAAATGGGAAAAATGATAACCATAAAGGAACCAGCGGCCAGAAAGATAGTGAGGCATCAACAAAGAAAAAGGTCAAAAGTTCTTAGTTTTATTCTTATAAATAAATAAAAGAGTCGTCTTACCAGAAACAGTAATGGAAACCGATGACCTGCAAATACAATAAAAAGATGTATTAATCAACAAGGGTCTATACTAATCTGTGTTTCACAACGGTGTGCAGATGTATTGGTGACTATAATAATGTGAGGAAATGGTGTTGTAGGCAAAGGACAGGAGAAGAGAGATTCTGGAAAGCTTTGAGACATTGAAAGTGTTTTTTAATGTCCAGCATCTGCAGCAATGGTTAGAAAGAATTTTCATTCTTGAAGAAATTCTTAAAAGCTAAATCATCAATTTTCATGTTTCTGTTTGAAATGTGTATGTTTGTTGGATCAAACGTCTATCTAGACATTGTGTGAAGACCCTACAATTCCTTGTTCAGTGGGAGACAGTTTGTCTTTTGTGAGTTGTGATTTTGTCAGCCAACAGGAGTGCCAGACTGACAGATCAATTTTTTTAGACAAGGCAACTTGTTTGAAAATTTGTTTTGAACATCTAACTTGGATGATTAATTGCTTAAAAGCTAGCTTGGAGAAAGAATTTCAAGCGGGCTTTCTTCAGTGGGAGACAGTTTGTCTTTTATGAGTTGTGATTTTGTCAGCCAACAGGGGTGCCAGACTGACAAATCAATTTTTATTAGACAAGGCAACTTGTTTGAAATTTTGTTTTGAACATCTAACTTGGATGACAAATTGCTTAAAAGCTAGCTTGGAGAAAGAATTTCAAGTGGGCTTTCTTGTAGAGGGAACATTTGGGGTATGTTCAATGTTGGTTGCCTAGGTGATTTGGTCCGCCAGCATCAAGCTACTACTCTCGATGTCAGAGTGCTGGCATACCAGTAGAAGGAACACCAAGAGTTCCAAAATGGCAGGAAGAGAGATGCTATAGTCAATTCCAGGTTGCTGTTCATCAAGAGTTATGTTAAGTGTTCATAATATGTGACCAACATACAATGACGTTAGGTTGCTCATAACAGTCTAAGCCACTATTAATAATGTATTCGAGAGTTGCTGTATGTGAGAGAGTGATGTGTGTTTGTGATCATGGGCAGTCTGTGTTGGGCTAGCCCCGTGCTGTACATTTTGCTGCAGCATCAATATAAGCATTTATTATTCTCTTCCGTCTGATGTTTATGTTGAATGCCTGTGTACTCTTTTAAAGCCTAAAGTTTATGTATTATATATATTATTCTCCTTTCCAAAGGTCACGAATTTACCAATTTCTGAAACTCCACATATTTCGAAATCCTCATATGTTTCGAGGCAACCCAGAGTTCTGGTTGTCTTGGATGTGTATGTTGCCAAGTGTTACCTTGGTATGATCTGTATGCAACAAAATTTGGCCAATTATATGTTTGGACTGTTTTAGAACAAGTAATGGCTTAGGGTCACAGTCAAGTGAAGATTAGGTGAGCCATTTATCATATTATTTGACACTCCATGATCACCAAGGACAACTGTCAATGATGGGAGTTGTCTGTCAATTGCGACCCACTATATTGTAGCATTTTAAGTACAAATTTTTGTATACATGAAACATCATAAGTGAAAATGTCAGATCCATGATCACCAAGGACAACTGTCCATGATGGGAGTTGTCTGTCAATTGCGACCCACTATATTGTAGGATTTTAAGTACAAATTTTTGTATACATGAAATATCTTAAGTGCAAATGTCAAATACTCTTTATAAGTGCAATTTCAGCAGTGTGGTATGTTGAAGTGGGCTAAACCCTCAGCTGAGGGTTAAGTTGGACTTTGCACATGAGCCAATTGCATCATCTGCCTAAGCAGACAGATTCTTTGGACAGATGATTCAGTTCTTCATACTGTGTGCTGAATGAATGCCTGGATTGGCAGACTCCTTGGAACTATTAGCAATACTATTAAAAAAGCTGTCGTTGATCTTTCGTGGATGGAAGTGCTCTTACATCGCATGCATGGCTTTCACTGCCCTCTAGTAAGTTTGTATCAAGGAATGCTTCATTCTTTACATTTTTGCTGTTTTTCAATTGCTAAGCTTGGAGATCTAGAGACTGGAACATTTTGTGCCGTGGGGAGTTCTTGGATCTTGTATGCCAGTGATCTTGTAACAGGACTCCAAGGCTGTTTTCTGCATGAAGTGAGATTGGAATGGATGTCGGGTGGAGTTAGAGAAGTATATAGTAAACTTCTGTCTTTAACTCTCCATGAATTTTGATGTCTTGGCATCCAAGCAACCTTGGGACCTGCAGCGTATGCTTTACATTGATTCTCTGGTGTTTATCAGTTTTGGTGGTTCTACACGCATGCAGATAAGATGTATCTCCATTTTCCAGTTATTTGCCATGTGCTCGTGGTGATAACTTATTCATGGAGTGCATCGTAAAAGCTTTTGTGTGCTGTTCATGGCTGACAGCAAATCTACCCAAGTCCTTAGACGAATTCCCAGGCATGCTGTCAGCATGGTATGCTTTGTAAAGCAGTGTCTAGTATAAAGGTAATGTATGAAGATGTATAACCTGTATTCTGTTTGATCTGAAAATGATGGGAAAACTAGTGCTGATGATGCCACCGTATTGTGATTGTGTAAGTTAAATTTTCTCACATGACTCTGCAATCAATGCTAGAATTGTAGACCTTTCTTTGTCTCCCTTTCTCTCTCTCTTGCATAATGATTATACTTTTGAAGTTGCATTTGCATTATGAAATATCAATGTCTACTAAAAGATCAAAATGAAAATAACTCAAACTTGTTTTGAATTGTGTAAAGGGAGCAACTTGACTCGTTAGCAAAACTCAGGTTGCCACCTTTAACATTCAGAAATGTGCCATGGGCAATGTACAGCTCAAAATGCAGTTTGCACAGCTGGTCTTCAGTGGAAGTTGGGCATAATCAGATTTCAGTAACGTCTGTTGCTGGAGAAGAGCCAGGGACTGATACAGCACTTGTTTTGGATGGAGAGGGTGGTTCTCTAAAAGCAGAATTAGAGAGCATGAGGGAAGATGGGGAGCTCCCATCAGGAACACATGCTTCAACTACGTTGATGAAAGAATCTGATTTTGAGAATTCTAGCCGTCTCACTTTCATTTCAAAAAGTGCGGTTCCCAGAAAGGGGAAATGTGAACAACATAGAGGACTTTTTTATGGTAGCTTAGATGTTGGAGACAGTTTAAGTGAAGATTTTGGGGAAGATCTAGCAGTGGCAATGCAGACTGATCTTGACGAGATTGAATTAGCACAAGCAGATTTGGAAGCAGATTCTGCAGTAGATGTTAGATGTGGCAGTAAAGTTGGAAAAACTTGGGAGGATTTTGCAGTCAGAGAGTTCCATCTAATATACAGGAGAGAAAATGGTCCTTGTCAGAAGGCAGTTGAGTTGGAAGCAAAGGTAAATTTTAGAAGCTATTTTCATTTTCTCCAGTTGTAGTTTGAAATGCTTATCTTAACCTTCTTTTTGACAGGTAAAAGTAAGCATGGAGTATCCTCTCAGGCCACCCATTTTTGCCTTGGGTTTGTCTTCTGATAACTTGAAACCATCTCTTCCTGATACAAAGGCAGGCATACTTGATCTGTCTGGGGCAGCAGTCCTTGAAAATTCCAGTTTTGAATGGTATAATGAACTTCGGGCCATGGAAGCTGAGGTAAATGAGGATTTGATCAGAATTGGGAAATGTTCATGGTCTCCACTTTAGCTAAATTCCGCTTAGCTGATTTTTAGACTAAGTCATGAAAATCTTGTTTGTCCTGTTCTCTAGATTTTATCTTTCAGTGGAGCTAAGATTAGAAGTTGAAATCTTCTTGTTTTATTTAACAGGTGAATCTCCACATCCTAAAGGCTTTACCTCAACATGAAGAAAATCAAATTTTAGGACACCAAGTAAGCTTTTTAGCATTGCTGTTTGACCTTTACATGGACCGAGAATTATCTTCCTCTGAAGTTCAAAAGGGCACTGCAGTGATTGATGTGGGATTATCTGAGCCAATGAGCGGAAGTATCCTATCAAGATCGATTAGGGGAAGAGATAGGAGGAGAATGATTTCATGGAATGATAGGCAGAAGGCTGCGAGATTAAGTTGATGACGTTCATCATTTGGGTTACTCTAATGCCCAGGATGTTTAGCAGAGCTTTATCCTATTCCTTTCGATAAAAATTGAATGTGTGATCCGTGATTGTATGTGTAGGTTTTATTGTTTTTCTAACCTCTGTTTCTACAAGAGCAAGTCGAGAATTTTGGTACCTATTCTACTGGAAACTGCAATGTTATTTTGGATTCTTCATTTGTTTTACGGCATCTAGATGAGAAGAACTCTCACCAAAATTTTGATTTATTTTTAAATTTATGTGAAGAATTAATTCATTAATTTAGATGCAGTATAAGATTAGTGGACATATAATTTTGGATTCTTCATTTGTTTTACGGCATCTAGATGAGAAGAACTCTCACCAAAGTTTTGATTTATTTGTAAATTTATGTTAAGAATTAGTTCATTAATTTAGATGCAGTATAAGATTAGTGGGCTTATAATATTAATGCCTAAGGCGGGGACTACAAGATGTTATGAGTCAGTAGGGAGAGATATATTCTAACCTGCTGTCTTATCGACACTGCTGGTGGCAAAATAAGTCTGTTGGTTGGCCAAAAGGTTCAAATAGAGACTGATGAATACATTTGATATATGAAATTGCAATTGAATTGCACTAATTCTTGTCTATGTTTGCACAGACTACATGGCATATCTGATTTACAACCTGTTTGGTGCAGTTGGGACATGGCACCTGAAATGTGATATTTTCAACTGTGGTGGTCAATTGCTTGTTTTCTGTAGCTTTGACTGCCCACATTCTCAAAGCTATTTACTGTGAAAAATATGTTTACTACACCCAATCATGACATGGAATTAATAATTCTGTAGGATGTTTCCTTTTGACTTATATCTAGTATGGTAGGCAGAATTCATTTAGCGACTCCCTTAAGTTTTGGAATGTCGGGAAGAGCCCCCTGCCAAGAAATACCATGCAAAATGGGGCATAATTGGAAATCTTTGCAGTATATTCTTTTCCACCATTAGTCCTAATACACTTAATCCTTCTCTTGCTTTAATTTCCCACTAAAGATTTAAATTATTTAAATTTCCCAATCACTTTAAATTTAATCATGACATGGCACTGATAACTCTGTAAGATCTTTCTTTAGTCAAAAATTTCCTCGACATTGATGTTGGTTCTCTCTCTTCCCTTAAGAATATTTTTTCTGATACTCATCCTATAGTCTCTTCTCCTATATAGAACGTTCCTTTCAACACCTCCATTAGATGAGCAGTTCAATGATGGCACTCATCCAATAGATGAGCAGTGTAGTGATAACACTCCATTAGATGATGACGATTAAGACTTCTTGAGTGATCCATATGCTCCAACTACTCTTGGGTCAAGGCCTATGCCTAAGTGGGACAAATCCACACTTGTAGGGGCCATTTGGAGCACCATCAGAGGTCTCCACCACGAACCCTTATTTCCATGGTCAACTCTTGCTACTACTCCATTTGGGGTCAAGTTTCGATGTGTGTCGATTTTGATGTTGGAACATGGGTTGAATGAGCGCTGGGGAAACATTGAGCAGGATTTGTTGCTATTTCAATGTGCACAATGGTTGATCCAATGTTGACTAAGTACTACAATTTTTTTTATTTGATAGTAATAATCGATAACATTGGTTAAGCGACATCTTGTGGACATTTTTTCGACATTAACAACATTGCCTAATTTTTTTTTTATCTAATTTATTTAGATACACATTGATTATTTGACATTTATTTGATTGGCATTCAACGTTCATGATATGAATAATATTTTTTCCCTAAATTATTTTAGCTACATGGCTATAAATCAACAAATCAACGTAGGCTTGACGTAGTAATGTCACTTAATTGATGCCAAGAGACATCTAACACATGATACATGGCACATGCCACATTAGCAATTGTGACATGCCATGTGGTAGGAGCTAGGTTGGCACATGTTGACGTGTAATGTGAATGTGGCAGGCAACACATTGTCACACATTGATATGGAAAATGCCACGTGACATGTTACATATTAGCAATAACTGACATGCCACATGTGATGTGGCAAGTGCCAGAGGACTTTTGTAATGTCGATTAGGCAATATGCGACGGGCGCTTAAGCGATACCTTCGACAGCGAGTTTCGACATGTAAGCATTGTTACCATAGCAAGTTAATGTTGATAAAATGTTGGAAATTTGAATTTTTGATGTTTTTCAAACAAAAAATGGCCCTTTACATACCATTTCTAAAGCATATGGCCTTGATATATGTTACAACAAAGGTTAAAAAGACGAAACAATCATAAGCTTTAAAAAACTTATAAATTCACAATTTCTGTAATGGAATCTAAACCTCTATAATTTTGTCATAAAAGAGTAGTATGTTTGAGATACTTACAAATATAATTAAAATCAAAGACATTGGCAAGATTTCAAAAAAGTCTCGATTTTTGTAATCCTTGGAGTTTGTTAGCTTAAACCTATATAACATAAAAAGCCACATTGATAGAGATTTAGATTTGTCTTGTCTAAAAAGTACAGGTGCATTATTAAAGAAAACACACATACATTATAGAAAACTTAAATCTCACCCACAAACTTGAATTTCTAATGTTTTGATGTAAATACATGAAGATATAATAAGAAGATAGTATTCCAAAGTTTTTCTATTCTTTGGAATATTGAAGTGGCCATTTGTATGAAAACCAACATACGATTATAAATTATCATGTGAAAAGAATACAGAGATAATAAGAAGATAGTATTCCAAAGTTGTTTTTTTATTCTTTGAAATATTGAAGTGGCCATTTGTATGAAAACCAACAGTATGAAAACCAACATATGATAATAAATTATCATGTGAAAAGAATACCCTATTACTATTGTGCTCAAACTTAAATACAATATATTCTGTCCGAGATATCTATATTTGTTTGAAATCCAAAAAATGCCACTCATGTAATTATCATGGTTTTCCATGTAAACAAATTGGAAGATGAAAGGATATATTTTCTCTGTAGACTGTGTATGCAAGAATTTTATTGAGAGAACCTTACAAATAACATGTGAAGTAATGAGATAACTCCTTTGAGATCTTTAAGTGATCTATTGAAACAACTCAAAATTCTGTAGGTTTACTTTTGACATCACATTGTAACTAAACATTACATTGTGAGTTTAAAAAACAGTGTATTATCATTATCATTAGAGGAGATACAAGTAAGACACCCTCAACTCAAATATGTCCTTAGACAACTTTTCTACTTCAATGCAGACAATGTTTTACAGATCATGTTTAGGGTGTTGGAGTGTGTTGAAGCACACAAATCTCTCCTTAGATGGCTTCACTACTTAATGGCAAAACAATGTTTACAAAACTAACCATGTTTGGGGTGTAGCATTGTGTTGAAAGTTTTTAAGTGTTACTGAAATCCTATTGTTCCCAATTAATGATTGTTTCCTACGGCATGGAAAATATATATAGTGCCTATACATATTTGGTGATCAATCTAAAAATGATCAATCTAGATCATTCAAATAGATCTATGTTTTTGGTCATATCAATCTATATCTACTAAGTGGTTGGATAGTTAGGGAAATAGAGCAGGGTTTACATTGAGTATTCTATATTATTTTTGAGTTGCAATCAAATTGGTGATTTGCTATTTACATAAATATTGTGTATATTTATTGTTTTTGGATATTTTTTTATGTTGACCTCAATGTTACTACATTACATTGTCTTCCCCATACCGGGCTATAGAATATTTAGAGTATATATCTGAAAAATACTTATAATTCATGAAGCACACAGGCATGATGGATGGCCTAAATGTGTAGACCAAGAGAGTTTGATAGTCAAGCATATATATAGAGACACTTGAGATAATCTACGAGGTTGTACAAGTCACTATAATGCATATGCTAAAAGTCTAAATACTTTTATAAGTTATGAAGGGCCCCAAAAAGAACCCAAGGATTTGTGTGCATTGGGTGTGCAACAGAAAGTAGCATCGAGGATTATACAACTTTTCAGTATCGCGAGCCCTATTTTGACGGTGTCTTGTATGCCCCAACTCTTTTGTGTAAAGCATGACAGAGGCACTATTATAGTGATTAGAGGCCGAGGACATAACTTGTTCACGTCGATCTCCACTTCAAGTGTCGAGTGAAGGGGTCTCCATCACAATAGACAACACAAACACTATCTGTTGAACACAAATCATATGATATTGTTCATTTTCATGGTAGAAGATTGAAAGATGGTGGGAGGAATTTGCAGTTGTGCAATGGGAAATAAGGACACCTAGGGTTTTCTCATAACCTAGGGATTACTGTCAGTAGGCCTCTAGGGGTTCTTGATCATTAGCCTCTTGATTATGAAGGAGTTCCCTTCAAGTGTGGAAGGTGCCATGAATATGGACACCTGATCAAAGACTGTGCACTCTGTTAGTCCATAAAGCCATGGGTGTGAAATCCACTACCTCTTGTCTAAGAGTATGCACCCCCAATGCAAGAAAAAATCCCTACCATCTCTCTACAAGTCACCCAAAAACAAGATCCTCTAGTTTCATACTACAAAGCAGAGAAGATTGAGCTTGATCAACATGACTCTTCCAAGAAACAATCCCCTCAATTGGAAAAATAAAGTTCATCTTCCCCATGGGGTCTTCACTCAACAAACCTCCGACATAACGCGTTCATTAATGGGATATTAAAGAATTCCTCTAATTTCACTTGATATTGATAAATACCTCCCATAATCTTTTTGTTGAATCCCAATACATATTTCCAATAAAGAAAACCCCCATTTTTACTAGATATTTTTTTTTCATGTGGTTCACGACACCAGATATCGGTGCTCGCTACATCCATGGAACCCCCCCCTAAAATTCGCGAGAGAACATAGGGAGGCCAAGTATTTTCAGAATATAGGGGGCTCAACAACAAGAGCATCTTATAGACCCATTTAAGGGTACAACATGCCACTCACAAGGATTTGAACCTGGGTGGGGAGGGTAACAATCATTCCTCCCAACCACCCAAGCTACATCCAATGGACACAATTTTTACTAGATAGCCCTTATTTATGCCAAATACCCTTTTTATATCCCCCCAATACCAATAACACCCCCTTACCTTGCACACCCCCCCTAATACCTACAATATATTGACTTTATTTTTCACAATTTAAAAACTTCCTTTATGAATGAACATGATAAGATATTGGTCAACAAGGTTAAGACCTTGTAATCTGCCCCGGGTAAGGATTCCTCTCCTCCCCACTCTCCTTTTGATTCCTTTGGTCATTTACATTTTGGATCATGGGAAGTAGATTTAGAATAGGGGCCTAAAAATATCCAAGGGGACTTTCTCTCCAGTTTTTTAGGGTTCTTGAACCCTCAACCTTCCTCGCTCATTCCCCTAGAAGGGTTAGGAGGATCCTTGACTACAAATTTAAAACCTCCCCACCCTCGATCCTTCTTTTCCAATTGACCTCTTCGAGAAGGATACCAGTGAATGCTCTCCTTCCTCTGAGATATCAAAGTATAATCTTAGACCTCGTAATAAGGGAAATGGGACTTTCGAAGGAAGCTTTGTAGGTGGCCTCAGACACCTAGAAGAGAAAAACCCTAAGGCAGGGCAAAGAGGTAGAAAATCTTACCTTTCCATAGCTTAGAAACAAGCTAACTCAAAAGTGAAGAGTGGAAGACGACAATTTTTAATTGGGGCCCTTGAAGCATTTACCCCCAACGCAATTCCAAAATGATTTTCTTAACCTTGAATTGTAGAGGGCTAGCCAATCCCTCCAAGAAATTGGTCATCAGGAGGTTAATAGACACGTCTTTTTTCTACAAGAGTTCCTGATAGAGGGGGCCAAAATTGTACAAGACCTCAAAACTTCTAAAAGGATGGCACTTCAGTTGCATGGATGCCTTAGGCTGTTGAAGAGGGCTAGTCATAGGTTGTAAGACTAGCATTCTTACCCTCTCTAATTCATGGGCTTTTGACCAGGGTATTTTTTAAGGGTAAAATTTTGTCTATTGTCTATTTTTTTGGCCATTTTTTGGAAAAATTATTTGCCAATTTGGTTAAAAATTCACCTATTTTTTACATAAATATAATTAAATTGATAATATTCATCAAAAAGTTACAAGTTTTAATACTAAATTATATGTTTTTGGTTGAATATTTACATATCTATATGTATGATTTTTTAAATTGAAATAGTCGCCTAGAATACTGTACATGTATAATATTTGAATCCTTAAAAAATACCCTGCGTTTGATTCAGCGTAGCGGGTCTCCCTTCACTCATTTGAATTGGGAAAATAGCTTGATTTCCTAAACATCTATGGACCCTACTCGAATCATTTGGAATTTTGGGACCATCTCTTCTCCAGGCCGTGGATAAGGCGAAGGCAAGTAATTCTAGGAGGATATTTAAATTTCACTCTTGGTGCCTCTGAGGTTTGGGGCCAACAACACAAGTGGACTCTATTTCTGATTTATTATTAGAAGCTTGGGGCAAGTTGGTCTCCTAGACATTGAGCTGGCCAAGCTCACCCCCACTTGGACAAACAAAATAATAGGGGAGAGCCGAATTGCAAAACGTCTCGATTGATTCATAGTCTTGGAAGAAACAATGAAATTTCAGCAATGGGTTTCAGTTTGAGGGGACTTGATCACAACCTAGTTCTACTTGAAGTGGCCCTTGCGCAAGGAAATCCTCCCAGCCCATTCAAGCTAAACCCTGAATGGCTTAAAGATGAAGACTTCATTCAAATGTGGAAAAATGCCTAGGTTCCCTTCAATAATTCTCTAAGCAAATCTGCAACCATTCAATTTCACTCGAATTTGAAGAAGGCTAAGTCCATGGTGATCCAATGGTCAAAGGAAAAACACAAAAAGGATAATAGACTCTTTTGAGAAGTAGAAGAAGCCTTAAATAACATAATTTCTTTGGAGGGTTTTGGATACTTAACAATCACACATAAGGATGAGCTTTGTCAATTGGAAATCAAAAGGATGCTGCTTTTGGATAAAGAAAAGGAACAACGCCTTAAAAGTAGGGTGATTTGGCTTGAGGCAAGGGATGACATTACAAAAATTTCCACTAGTTTGCAAATTGTCAGAAAAATATCAAATTAGTCTAGAAAATAGACAAAAGGGATGGCTCCTCGGATGAAAATTTCACTGACATTGCTTTAGAAGGGGTCAATTGTTTTTAAACCCTCCTTAAAGAGAACAAACGATCCACTATTGATGCCATCCTTCGGCTCGCCAGTTTCTTCCCTAGATTTGTGGACCTAGAAGACAATTAGTACCTTATGGAAAAGGTGAGAAAAGAAGTATTGCTCAAAACCCTGCATAGTTTTTAAAAAGACAAGAGCCCAAGGCCAGATGGGCTACCCAAAGAATTCTTCCTTAGCTACTATGACTTCATAGAAGAGGATCTACATAGGGATGTGGAAGCCTCTCGACTCTTTGGTAAGGTCCTAGCCTCTTTCAGCACAAATTTCATCGCTCTCATCCCGAAGACAGACAACCCAACCATATTTAAGAGCTTCCACCCGATATCTTTCTACAATAGTATTTACAATATCATCTCTAAAGTCATCTCTCGTAGAATGAAAGAAACAGTCTCAAAGTAGGTCTCTCTTGAGTAGTTTAGGTTTCTTGAAGAACACCAAATTCATGAGGCAATAGGCATTACTCAAGAAGGACTACACTTTGTAAAACCAAAAAACCTCAAGGCGATGATTGCTAAAAAAGTAAACCTCTCCAAGGCCTTCGATCGAGTTAGTTGGTTCTTCCTACATGTCATCCTCATTCATTTGGCCTTTAGTTTACACTTTGTGGATTGTGTGAATGGGGTGTAAATGTCTAGACCTAGGATCGTAATTATGATGCTCTTGAGATTGGTTCCAAAGGAAAAGAAACATCCACATCCAAAATTCCAAAGCCTCTTCATATAGAGAAAACGATCGTCGATGCGATGCCATGCCTTCCCAAAGGTGTATTAAAATGGTCGTTGCATAATCCTAATGATCAGGCTACTAAAAAATACAACATAGTTGAAGATATGGCCCAAGTTCCATGTGCTATGTTTGCCTAGGAAGTCCTCCAAAGATACCCTGTGCAATGAAAAACATAGCTAGCGAAAATTGGTGCTTTCAATTCCATCGATTCTTAGTTAATAACATTCAATCCCGACAACATGAAGCTATGGCTTCCCCATTACACCACATTCCAGATCCAAGTTTCATCACGTGGAATGAATATCTTTAGGGTTGTGGTTGACGAGGGAGGTTCTACTTGTGTTATGTCTTTGTCATGTTGGTGAGCCATAGGCTCCCCTAAGATAGTCCCTTCTCTAATGATGTTGAAATCATTCGACGAACATTCTTTTAGGCCTCATGTGATTATTCCCTCATTTTCCATGCAACTGGGG